>BLKR01002462.1:0-194973 GCA_011170035.1 Teleogryllus occipitalis | reverse complement strand
GGTACTAAAAAATGGTACAGACTTTCCTGTAGTAATGTTTTCTAATTTTCTTGGTGTGTACTGGCTTTACGGTGTTGTCCCATTCTCCTTCAAGCCGCCATCTATCACCGCTAAAATAACATTTGTTTTGAAAATTTCTCCGAAACCTTTAGGTTTCGGTCTACTATTAGTAGTAGTTCCACCCACCCTCTTGGAAATTGATTATGAAAGTAAAGAAGGATAACAATTTGAGGAGAAGAGAAGAAAGAAAGTAGGCAAAGTTGAATAAAGCGAAGAAGATAAAACGAATGACTCCCTAGCCCTCGAAACCTAATAGCATTGAGGTCGAAAAACACAAGGGGTCAAGACAGACCAAATAGAAAAGGAACTCGAAGTGTGTCATAAGGAAGTGGAAGCAATACGCACTAGAGACCCTCCTCCTTACCCGACCTTGGGACTGGCAGCGTCCGCTGTCACCGCGCTGCTCAACCCACCTGAAACGCTATATTGCCATGCAGGTACGTAGAGCAGACTAGCACAAATTCCAGCATCAAGCAGGCGGAGTTTATGCATAACTTTATATTACTATGTAAGTTTAAGTGTGGACATCTAGATTTACGCGCATGAAACCATTTCCTCTGGTTTAGTACCCTCAAAGAAAAATATCACAATTAATTACTCGGAAGTTTGAAGAGCAATTTATTTTAATTTTGCGTCATTAATTAGCAATTAAATCGCTCTACAAGATGGCATATTTCGTTTTGTGATAACTAATTGTGGTAGATCCAACGTAATTTTCCGCTAGCTCACCATTTATTACGCAAAAAGTTGAAGAGCAAAAAAATTAATTTTTGCGTAATTAATTAGCAATTAAATAGTTCTAAATGGTGGCGTATGTGGTTTTGTGGGAACCGATTTTGGTAGTGCCAGCGTAAGAGAGGTCCATATTCACGTGCCCCACGACGCGTACGGCACGTGAGATGCGCGAACTGTCAGTTGAGCGTCATTCTATTGTTGACATTCTTGCGTAAGGTTCTTCGCAATGTTTTCAGAGCAATAAAATGATCAAAATATCCTATTTCAATGTGCTTTGCTGTATATTGACGTCACTGTAATTGTGTAGGGGTATTGAACGAAATATGATGCTCAAAATTAAGAACTACCTAAACACTACTTGCTGCAGAAACAAATTAGTTTTGCATATTAGTTGTGAAATGTTATTTTTTTGTTTAATTGTTTCTCTCATCATGGTAACGTTTTCACTTCAATGGTAACGTTTTCACTTAGGTAAGCTCGACAAATATGCTCCAGGAAATCAATTTTATGAATAAAGAGAATACTTACTAAACCTGAATATTTTCGTAATAAAAAACTTATGGTATGGGTAATTCCACGCGAACTCGACATGACGTGACATAGGTGGGATTTTATAAAATTAACATAATTTTCGAATTCCTCATCAAAAAATTCTCTTGAATCCGAAGTTTCACATTTATTCGGTCGATCACACTTGCTAAAGAAAAAATAGTTTTTTTTCCATAATTTCATTTTTTTCGATCATTATTTTTTGATTGTTGATTTATATAAAGGAAGTTCGTTTAAAAAATATGATCACTAATGATTCTTATGGGAAATTTCCCGTAGAATCCAAATTTTTCGTCAAACTTTCAGCAAGAACCAGCAAGAACGCACCATTTTAGTCTCAAAGAAACTTGAAAATTCTACATGGCTCTCTGGATTCAATTATTTAAAACCATGATATAATTCTCACAAATTTAATAACAACAATCGTTTCCGTCTATGTTGCTTGTTGCCAATACTTGCACAATCTCTTTTGCCACGTAGAATTTTCAAGTTTCCGCTCGTTTCGTCAGAATAAAAATCAATAACTTGTTTCTTAATTTCGTTAGATAAGACGTTACTTCCGCGCTTCGGACCTGGAATAGCAAAAATTACTTTTCCTTGAACGAGTTCTTTTACAGCATTCGCAGTTGCTCTCGTAATACCAAGATCGTCTTGTACCGAATGTTTCTGTAAATTTGGAACCATCGACAACAAACGAATTTTGGAAGCACAATGAAAAGACTCGATCGCGCATTTAATATTGTTCATTATAATACCATAAGAACCTACTTTTTCTTTTATTTCATCTGCTGGAAAGTCAAAATCATCGCGAAGATCGAACGCTGTTTTTATCCTTTTACTAATTGTCTCTGTTACTTCATCTAATTTGCGCTTGAGATAATTCTTTTTAGTATGTTCGTGCTTTTTTGACAATTCAATGGGTGATATTTGCAAAAGATTCAAGACATTTGTAATATTTATTTATTTATTTATTTATTTTACGTCAAAAACACTTAAAACTGCGTATGACGTGCTATGGGGAGAAGTTAATTGTGTGCACATTTTGAAAATCCTGTGATCCCTACACTAAATCATATACTACTTCAATTTTGAAAAAAAAATCGCTCCCATATGATTATATCTATTGTCAACGATAAGTAAGAAAAAATTTTTGGGCTCTTATCCATGTTGTCCTTCGTCCACGAATAATTCTTCAACAACATGGAAACAACATGGCCGCGACAATATGGAAACGATACTTTGAATAACTGTCTTTCCCACGGAAGTCTAGAAGATGTGCACAGATAATGAAGCTACATTTATGTCCAAAACCAAAACCAAACTGGACGAAAAACTTGATCGTGATGGGGATCATTGACCCAGAAGCTGCGATACAATACTCATTACATATTGTTTAGAATTATAGAGTCCAGTGGTATAAAATACATTAAATATCACTGTTAAAATTAATGTTACTTTCCTTGTGATGCTCAGTATTGTCTCTAATTGTATAGAAAGTTATGCAGCAGAAACGATTTCACTTTGGATTTAAACTTTTCTATCGAATTGGATTTAATCGTTTAATGTCATCTGGCAAAGTGTTGTAAAATAATATACATGTATTATATGTGATTTTTTGTAATGAGCTGTTGATACTGTCACCTAATGAATATGATTTCTACGTCGAGTGTTATAGTAATAGACATCGGCATTTTCTGAAAATATATTCCCGCCCTTAAGCAAGTCATTTTTGACAAAAAACACTGATTCGTAAGTCAACAGACAAGGTAATGGTAAAATTCCAAGATTATTGAAGATATGCTTACAAGAAGCTCGTGGGTGGGATTTGGTTATAATTCGTACAATTCGTTTTTGTAATTTAAAAGTCTGGGAGCTATAAGATGTATTTCCCCAGAATATTACGCCCTATCTCAGGCGGCAATGAACATTCACGAAATATACACAACGAGCAGTACGAAGGCTGACTGAATTTGCAAGAATTTTGAACGCGTAGCATAATGAACGTAATTTTGTGTTCAATTCATTTAAAAGGACGTTTCATTTAAGGTTTGACTGAATTAACAGACCTAAAAATTTTGTTGCCTTAACATCAGTCAATGGTACACCGTTCATTTTCAATGGAGCACAGAATTGTTTATTTGAAATGGGAAACTGCATTAAAACCGTTTTCTTTTCGTTTACTGTTAATTTATTTCGGAACCAATTTGATACATTTGATATTGTACTATTTACGGTTTCTTTATTGCAAAGGATGTTCGTATCATCCGCAAAGAGAACTGTTCTTCGAATCGTGGAGGGCATATCGTTTACGTAACGTAGGAACAGAATAGAGCCTAAAATCGATCCTTGAGGAACACTTCGTTCAATGGGCAAAGGATCGGAAAGGTGCATACGTAATGTTCCATCATTCCAATAAGGTATTTCCACTCTCTGAGATCGTTGTTGAAGGTATGATCATAACCAATCTAAGATCAATAGCACGGATTCCATATGAAGGTAATTTTGAAAGTAAAATGTCATGATCAAAAGCTTTTGAGAGATCTAAAAATAATCCAATAGGTGCCTCGTTTTGATCCAATGATGAGGCGACATCTTTAAGTAAAGAAACTATAGCTATTTCCGTTGATTTTGATTTTCTAAATCCATGTCGGCAATCTGAAAGCGCGTCGTGTTTATTGAGAAAGGTTCGTTTTCAATTCGTACGTTAAAAAGTCTAATATTTTTGAAAAAACTGATAGAAGCGAAATGGGCCGATAATTTCGAATTTCATTTTTGTTGTCGTTTTTGAAGAGCGGCTTAATTTTAGCTGTTTTGAAATTATCTGGAAACGTTCCGGTGTATAAGGATGCATTAAATATGCGAGTTAACGGGTGTATAATGGCATACGCACAGGTCTTTAACAAGGAATAGCGGAATTCATCTAAACCGGCCGAATATTTATTTTTTAGTTTACAGATTATTTTAAGAATTTCATAGGAAGAAATTTCGGAGATGAACTTCGTGTCAAAAATTTTTGGGGAAATGTCTGATATTGAATTTTGTGAAGACTCATAGGGCCAGTTTCACCAACCAGGATCATTTTCGTAGTTGATCCGAGTTTCGTGATCCTGATCGCGCGGAGTCAAGGCCGACTTGATCCCTGTGCGTTTCACCAACGTTTTGAGACTGTGAAGTTGAGCCGGATCCCATGATTCCCGAGCAGTCGTGAAAATGCGCGGTTGGCAACAATTTTGTAATGAATTGTGGGTATTCTCGCGATCAGCTGTAGGAACCGCGTGGGTTTGATTTCACTTCTTTCCGTTGTTGCGTGGTGTCCGGTTGTGCATAGTTTTTGAGATGAATTCAACAGAAGTTGGAAAGAACGCGAAGGGCCAATTTCTCTCCATGGGAAAGGGAATTGCTGGTGTCAATAATTAGTAAATATAAAGAAGTTTTCAGTGGTCGATCCGACAATTCGTCGAGATTTTCTAAAACTAAAATGTGGGAACAAGTACACACCGAATTTAATGCCGAGGCACGTGGCTGCGCGAGAAGCCTGAAAAGTTTACAGGTCTTCTGGAAAAATATAAAGAAGAGGACGAAGGATGTGGAAGGTGAAATCAGACGCCAGAGATATGTTACAGGTAAATAACTTTCTTTTTGGAAACCAATGTGTGTATATTCAGTTTATGTTGAATATAAAATAAATTGTCTAGCGTAAGGGCTTGTAGACTGGAAAGTAAATATAAATAACAACAGATCTCTTTTTATTAACATAATCTCACCACAAATGCTATATGTGCATAATCTTATGTTAACTTTGCAGGAGGTGGGCCACCGGTATCAATTCCTGTAGACAGGATACATGAAAGTGTTAAAGATTTTATGGGCCCAGCAGCAGAGGGAATGGACAATCCCTTTGATTTGGATGGGCAAAACTTACAAAGTAATTTGCATTTCACTACATTTAATACACAGTAAAGAAAGATGTTCTCAGTTGAACAAAGATATCATAACCATACAAGGCATAAATTATTGAGCTTGAAACTGAGTGTGTCCTGGTTAAAATTTGAAGTAGTATATGTGTTTAATTGTTTAAAAATGTTGTTTAAAGTATGATAGCATCAGGCTGATTTTCATAATGTTGCCTGTGCATTGCACATGCTACTTCATTAATGCTAAATTTTTATTATCGTGTCTATTTTTCAGGGCTCAATGAAGTTAATGAGTTGGAAGATGAAGGGGAACTCATTGAGGTGAGAACAGTAATGAATGAATTTCATGTTGCAAAGGTGGTGTTACAGTTCACTGTAAAACTGACTGTTGAGTTTAATATATAACAAGTACTTGTATAATTTGGGCAATAATTGTGAATTAGGCCTACATGTTAAATCGGTAACATGGTAGATAGGATCTAAAGTAACTAGAAACAGTTTCTTAATTCTAAAGTAAATGCAGCTGTGTATTGTTGTAAGTCAATAAGTGCACTCTAAATTTTACCGTTGTTTGGATACAGCATTTGGAACATGTTTAAAATACAGATGCACGAATTGCTGTATTGAAAATCCTCAACCTTTTGTGTTTAGGGATCATCTATAAAGGGAGGCTTATTCAGCGAGTCTTGAAACGATTATACAAATGAGCTGTAATTTGTTTTCCTGTGAAATTTTCACATAGAATCCACAGGTCCTACTTGCACAAATTACTCCACAAATACTATACCCATGTTAGCCATGTGACATATTTTGTTGCAGTATATTCCTAGATTTTCTTAATAAAATAATGCAAGTAACTGTTTAATTTGATAATTTTTGCTTTGCAAATGTTGTTTGTGGGTGCTAAAGTATTTTCATTTTGGAAATTCAGTTTGATAAGTCATCTAGTTCTCTTGATTTCATGTTAATGAAATGCAAAAAATTGTGAACTTTCTAAAAGAATTTCATAAGTTTAATTCATGTAACTAGCAAATAAATATGATCGACTTTCTTTTTGTAATTTACAGACCAATTCAGAACCATCGCTACTACTGAACGGAGACTGGAGCAGGGGTTCGCCAGCTTTGCTGAGGACACTTGTGTGTCCTCTTTTGCAGCCTGTGGATCTGCTTGTTAGTAGTGCTACTACTAATCAAGAAGCCACTGCCACAGCCGCCCCTGCCTCTGTCACAGTCAGCTCCGCAGCCACCTCTGCCTCGGTCACAGTAAGCTCCGCAGCCACCCCTGCCACAGTCGCCTCTGCAGCCGCCAACACCAGTGCTGCCCGTTGGTGCTCCAGGAGGCGTCCCCGGATACAACAGACTGCCGAGGATGCTAGGGTGAAAACACTGCTGGCCATGGAGCAGTTTTACAACAATGAAAATAAAAGAAAGCAACAAAGTCATGATAGAGAGATGGAACATCACGATAGAGATAGGGAAATCCAAGATTTCAAAATATTTGCTATGAGAGAAGAGAATAGGAGGCAGGAGAAGATGCATGCTTTGAGGGTGGCAATGTTAAAAAGAAATATGTAGAAATAAATATCTTGTTACAAAAATTGTTTATTTTTTAAACTTTTCCTTACATTCCATATGTAATAAATTCAGCAATGAAAATGTTACATTGTGTAGAAATTTAAAATTTTAGCACTTTTTTTATTGTCTTGTTCCAAGACCCTCAAAATAGTTGGAAATTAGTACATTTCTAAATCTAAATTGTTCATTCACTCTCTGGCTTGCAGAGAGTGTTTCCTGCATTTCTCCCTCAGTTAATAAGGTGTCCCAAGGCAAATTTAGTTCAGGATCGTCAGGTGGCAAGTCTTCTGCTTTTCGCAAAATGTTATGCAGGACTGCCGTAGCCACTATTACTGGCAAAGTATTCTGTAATCTGAGTCTTAGGCTCATTGCCAGTACCGGAAACCTCCTTTTCCATACGCCAAATGTTCTTTCCACAACATTCCTTGTTCGGATGTGGGACTCATTATAGAGATGTTCCGCTTGGGTGCGAGGATCGTCAAGGGGTGTCAGCAAGTACCTGGAACATGCATATCCTGCATCCCCAAGAAGTACGCTGTCCCCATAAAAACCCGAGAGGAATTTCTTTTTATTTTTTATTTAAGGTCGCATCAACATCTAAGGTCATTAGCGACCACTATTGCTGTTAATGGTATGGTAACTATGTGGATGAAACGTTATGGGGATTGATGATAAGGGGTGAAAGAACGAACACAAATACAACCATGCCCGAGGCGGGACTCGAACCCGCGACCCTTCGGTCCGAGATCACTACGACACTACTGCCTTAGCGATCTCGGCCACCGGGCCGGCCTGAGAAGAATTTTGTGTTCCTATAGGAATGGCCAAATATCGTGCTATCGTGGCAGCTTCCAGGCCACCTAGCAACTACATCCGTAAATTCCATATTTGCATTGCATATTGCTTGCACGTTAATGGAAAAGTAGTGCTTCCTATTTCTGAAAGTTTCAGAATTGTCACCACCAGGCGAGTTTATTTTCACATGGGTGCAATCAATTGCCCCTAGTACATTAGGGAATGAGGCAATTGAATAAAAATCTAATTTTGTTTTCGACAGTTCCTGATTGCTCTCAGGAAATTTTACAGATAATGGAAAAAGCTCCGCTATTGCATAAGTCACTCGCTTCACAATCCGATATGCAGTGGATTTACTAAAACCACAGTAGTCGCCAGCTGTTAGCAAGTCGAAATTTGTGGCATAAAACCTTAATGCACAGAGTAGCTGTCCCATCGGAGGAATACTGTCATTTCTGAAAGGAAAACAATGTCGATCATTAATAGTTAAATAAAATGTATGAACTTGTGTTCAAATTATTCTCAAACCTATTGCTTGGGGAAACTAGAATAATGCATTTGAAACTACATGAATTCTGCACTCCGGTTGTACTAGAATTTCAATATAGCAATGGTATTTCATACTTACTTATCGTATGGAAATTCCAACTTTTCCTCAATTAAAGAGAGAACATGAAGAGCCATCCGTTTAGAGAGGCGAAATCTCTTTTTAAAGTCAATGTCGTCCAGATTTTCGAAGTAATCGCTTCTTTCGCGAATTATTCGTGGTCTCCGTACGTCTCCCCACAACAACTTTCTCAATTTTTTTGTTTATTTTACGTCAAAAACAAAGCAAAAACTGCGTATGACGGGCTATGGGGAAAAGTGAATTGTGTGCACATTTTCAAAAAATTTGTGATCCCTACACTAAGTCATATACTACTTAAATTTTGAATTTTGAAAGGGAGAAAAGAAACAAAAAAACTCCCATGTAATAAAATCGATTTTCAAGGATAAATAAGCAATAAATTTTGAATTTTGAAAGGGAGAAAAAAAACAAAAAACCTCCCATGTAATAAAATCTATTTTCAAGGATAAATAAGCAATAAATTTTGGCTCTTATTACTTCCTGCCGCGACAACATGGAAACGATAATTTGAATAATTGTATTTCCCACTGAATTCTAGAAGACGTGCACAGAAAATGAAGTTACATTTATGTCCAGAAGCAAAACAAGGGGCCATCTCAGCATTTGCTCAATGGATCAGGGAAACTGGACGAAAAACCTGATCGAGATGGGGGTCATTGACCCGGAAGCTGTGTTACAATAGTTGTTACAGGTTGTTTATACTCATTTATACAGTCCAAATGGTAATTAATGCATTATGTATCATTGTTAAAATTAATGTTACTTTTCTTGTGATGCTCAGTATAGTCTCTAATTGTATAGAAACAGTTATGCAGCAGAAACGATTTCACTTGGGATTTAAACTTTTCTATTGAATTTAATCGTTTAATGTCATCTGGCAAAGTGTTGTAAAATAATGTACATGTATTGTATGTGAATTTTTTGTAATGAGCTGTTGATACTGTCACCTGATGAATATGATTTCTACGTCGAGTGTTATAGTAATAGACTTCGGCATTTTCTGAAAATATATTCCCGCCCTTAAGCAAGTCATTTTTTACAAAAACCACTGATTCGTAAATAAAAAGACACGGTAATGGTAGAATTCCTAGGTTAATGAAGATAGGCTTACAAGAATCACGTGGGTGGGATTTGGTTATTATTCGTACAATTCGTTTTTGTAATCTAAAAGTCTGGGAGCTATAAGATGTATTTCCCCAGAATATTATGCCATATCTCAGGCGGGAATGAACATTCGCGAAGTATACACAACGAGCAGTATAAAGGCTGACTGAATTTGCAAGAATTCTGAACGCGTAGCATAATGAACTTAATTTTGTGTTCAATTCATTTAAATGGACGTTCCATTTAAGGTTTGACTGAATTGAGAGACCTAAAAATTTTGTTGCCTTAACATCAGTCAATGGTACACTGTTCATTTTCAATGGAGCACAGAATTGTTTATTTGAAATGGAAAACTGCATTAAAACCGTTTTCTTTTCGTTTACTATTAATTTGTTATTTCGGAACCAATTTGAAATATCTGATATTGTACTATTTACGGTTTCTTTATTGCAAAGAATGTGTATCATCCGCAAAGAGAACTGTTCTTCCGTTTCGAATCGTCGAGGGCATATCGTTTACGTAAAGTAGGAACAGAATAGGGCCTAAAATTGATCCTTGAGGAACTCCACATGTAACGGGCAAAGAGTCGGAAAGGTGCGTACGTAATGTTCCATCATTCCAGTAAGGTATTTCAACTTTCTGAGATCGTTGTTTAAGGTACGAACATAACCAATCTAGAGCAATACCACGGATTCCATATGAAGGTAATTTTGAAAGTAAAACGTCATGATCAATGATGTCAAAAGCTTTTGAGAGATCTAAAAATAATCCAATAGGTGCCTCGTTTTGATCTAATGATGAGGCGACATCTTTAAGAAAAGAAAATATAGCGGTTTCCGTTGATTTTGATTTTCTAAATCCATGTTGGCAATCTGAAAGCGCGTCGTGTTTAGTGAGAAAGGTTTCCATTCGTACGTAAAAAAGTCTCTCTAATATTTTTGAAAAAACTGATAGAAGAGAGATGGGCCGATAATTTTGAATTTCATTTTTGTTGCCCTTTTTGAAGAGCGGCTTAATTTTAGCTGTTTTGAAAATATCTGGAAACGTTCCAGTGCATAAAGATGTATTAAATATGTGAGTTAACGGGTGTATAATGGCATACGCACAAGTCTTTAACAAAGAATCCGGGAATTCATCTAAACCGGACGAATATTTATTTTTTAGTTTACCGATTATTTTAAGAATTTCATAGGAAGAAGTTTCGGAAACGAACATTGTGTCTAAAATTTTGGGTGAACTGTCTGTTTTTGAATTTTGTGGCTGAAGACCCTTAGTGAGATCGGTAGCAATTCTCGAAAAGTATTGGTTAAAGAGACTAGCCACTGTTGCCAATGACTTCATCACCAAAAATAAATTCCATTCTTACGACGAAAATTAACCTAATAAGAACAAAAATTCAAAGTATCACTACGCTACAAAAAAAGTATTCAATAGATGTATCACACGCTAATGGGAATATAAATATCACAACGATCAGAGAAATAAGGAAAAATATCAGCTCCAATAGACTAAAACCAACAAAAGGCTATTTTACTAATGTTATTTATAATCTACAATAACTTAAAGCCAAAATATATTAAAATTTTACTCCCCAATACCGAGAATTCTAACCTACAATTGTGTTAACCCTAATTTTATTTAAAATATACTCTTAAAAATCAAACATTTTGCCCAACAAACAATTACGCGCTATCCTACCTGTCAGCGAATACTTCTAAATTGAATCTAACTCCAACTATAGGCATTCACTTCAAACACCACGAAAAACTGATGACGAGCAGATGCTGCGAACAAGCTGAGAAATAATTCCTGATCCGGCCGTGATCCGCCGGTCGGCGCAGGATCAAATTGCGAGTCAAATTTGATCCGAGTCAGACACGTTGATTCGTTCCAAGTGCGTGGAGAAACGTACAACGGGATCAAACCACGGTGTAAGATATATATCTTACACCGTGGATCAAACTAAGGTTGACCCGGATCATGGTGGAAATAACAAGGTGTAACGCTCCGGAGGATGCGCAGTAGCAGCCAATCACGTTCAAACCCACGGATGAAGCGAAAACGGCTGGCGCACGTGTTCATTTGCTTTCCGTTTGCGAAGGAGATAGGACGCGTTTGGCAAGGCAGTGCTAAAGCAGTGGAAGATCGTGGGTTTGTTGGCGTGGGAAAGGTATGTTGTGGATTTGTGGTGCAAGTTATTACAATTATGTATTTTATGTGACTTGGCTTTAATAATTACAAAAGCATATATCAATCAATTCATACGATGCCTTATATTTGATCACTTGTTTATTACCAAAATTTTGTGGTGTTATACAAAGAAAATTGAAATTATTTTCATGTGCAGCAAAAGATGCCAAACTGCTGTGTGAAAAATTGTCCTAATAAAACTGGGACAGTAGGTGGTGGGAAATATACATATTTCCGCTTCCCAAAAGAGCCCCAGTCACGAAAGGTGTGGATAGAAGCTTGTGGGAAGAATGAAGAAACATTTAAAGGTAAATTCATTTCATGGTAAATTTCAAAACGTTTTGAATAATTAAAATCCAGTGGCTTCAGTTTAGTTCAATATATAAAAGCTTCATTGAATATTGTGGTTATAATAGCTTTTGTTGAATGTACATATGTGAATATAATCTGGACAGGGACTGTATATTCTTTTATATTTTGTGTGTTTGGGATAAATTGTTATTGTTGATGAAAGAAATGAAAATGTCAAATATTTAATTGTAAATGGTCAGTTTTAGAGAATGAAGATTATTAACATGTATAAATTGTTCTAACATGTAAAAAATGTCCAAAAATTTTAGATATCATTTTGTTTCAGTTACAAAAACTGCAGGAAATTTTTATTGGTTTAAATTATTTTCCTAATCTGAGCCATACAATAATTTGATTGTATTGACTCTTAAAACAGAAAAGAAATCCATACATAAATTTTCAAGTAATAAAGAAATGAATTTAACTTATAAAAACTTTCAAAACATTGTATTTTAATGTACTGAAATGTATTATGTAGATGTATAATAATTAACAACATGTATAATATAGTATGTATGTAATTAATGAACTCAAAAAGTGTAATGTAAACTTTGCAGGTAGAGTGTGCCAACAGCACTTTGAGAGTGTATGCTTTAAAAACCACAATTCACTGCAGATGCCTGGGAACAAACGCTTAGTTGCTGGGTCTGTACCAACAAAATGCTTAATGTTGGCAAGAAAATCAAGTGAAAAGTCTGGGTAAGAGAATAGTATTATTTATTATACACTTGAACTACTTGTGATTATTATTCATAATAATTTAATTTTAAATACCTTTAGTAATAGAGAAGATATGATAATAGAATACATAATTGTGTTATCTTGCAGTGAGAGGACACCTCTCTTTGCATATAAGGAGCTTGTGTCTTCATTACGGAGCAATTCTGAGGTGTAAATAAAAATGTTTTTTGTAAATTGTTATATTCCTCTTGATCCATTAAGGTTAACTTTCATTTGCATTCATAAAGTACTTTACGTAAAAGTTAAAACCAATATATTTTCTATATTTTATCAGATTTGATGTATTAAATTTTTAGCCACTTTTGATTCTTTTATATTTGATGTTTCTATGTATACATTCTGAGCAGCCATTGTCATATTTAAATGTGATTTGTATTTTGTAAATGTAACATGGTAAATTTTTAAAATAAATTTTTTTTGAATGGTTATAAATATTTGTATTTGATCCATTCCTATTAATCCTTTAAGGTCTGCTTTCCTTTTTGGTCTTACCGCTTTAAATAAGAGTTAAAATGAGGTGAAATTTTGTCTACTTGAGCATTCAAAAATATCCAATGGGTTAAATTTGTAATTTAATTATTACATTTGTATAAATTCTCTCTAGACAGTTGAGATATTTCTGAAAATTTGTGAACAAATAAATTCATGAATATCACCAATAGAATACCGTCTTTGAATCCTTGTTAAGTGATTCCTAATTTTTATTGTAATTAAAATTATATATTTTATTACAAATACTATATGTTCATGAATTATATATTAAATTGCATGGTGGTTATTTCCACCATGATTAAATGGTTAGAAACAGCTGTAAAGCCTTATTACAATAAGTTTTTTCTCTATGTTCTTGGCAGATACTTGAAACATTTCAAAAATTTTATAAAGTAATACATAGCATCAACATAGAATTATTTTTAATATTATTAAATAACTTGCTTGTTTTCAATCTATGAAGTATATGACAGATTTTCGTAGAGTAGTCCTATCCACTAAAATTCAATAGTTGTCATTCATATCTTTTTGCGTTCTTACCAATCATCAAAGCAAATCTGAAACTATGTAGAGGAATTATAAAAATACAAATAAAAGTGAAATTGAGTGTTTACTATACCTGGCCACATATAGTAGCCTATAACAACTCAAAAATCATGAACAAAAAATAGCTGTCATTCATCTTCTGTACTTGGCATTTAGGAAATCGTATCACATTTCTTTAACCAAAATAAGTTAATATTTCTGCTGATTGTCTTATAATTTTGGTATTAATTATTATTATTCTAGTCATCTTTGATATGAAAGTTAGACCGAACTCAATGCCGCCCATTGATTCCTCTCATGACAAATCTTTAAAAAAAAGAAAAGAAGTACACCATTATATTTTCCTTGACTACATAAAAACGGCAAATTAGATTTATTGGAAGATACAACTCTTTCAAAAGTAAATGTGACACAATGTTGCACATTGCAAGAAGCAAGATTATTTTTGTACCTTCAGATTATTTCTTCAGTACTTATTCAGGGACAAATTGTCTCAAAACGCCCATAAATAAAGAGTGACAAACGTGTGGAACACATCCCCCCAAATAGTAGAAAACATAAGTTTAAAAGAAATGAAATAGAAAAGTGATTATAATAACGTGGCCAAATATTGTAGGTTAGGTCAGGTCATGGTATTTGTTCAAACTTTTTGTATACAAGATCTGAAATATTTAAACTGCGAGCATTTCTTGAATATCACCAATGAACTAATATTGAAGGTCTTCACTAAATTAAGCGAGTAATTTTAATAACAAATACCGTTATTTTAAATAATTTTCAAATGTCCGCGCCTGCGCGGATAATTTGAATTTGGCGCACAGTTGGTGGGATATAATATTATTGGTCCACAGTCGGCGGCATGCGCACCGCTACACCTTGTTATTTCCACCATGACCCGGATCAACTCAGGATCATTTTCTTGACTCCGGTTGGCGAAACCGGCCCTTAGTGATATCGCTAGCAATTCTCGAAAAGTATTGGTTAAAGAGACTGGCCACTGTTGCCGGATCGTTCACATTTCTATCGTTATATTTTAAAACAACATTCTCTACAAGGTTTCTAGTTGATTTGGTCGTATTTTTTATTATATTCCACATAGCTATTGTTTTGTTATTTGAGTTCAAAATATCCTGATCGTGTTTCATGATTTTTGTCTTCCTTATGTATTTTCTTACCAATGATTTATATTTTTTTAAAGTAGAGGGGGAAATCTTGAGATACGTTATGTTGTTTAGAAATGAAAGAAAGAATTCGCTTGTTTTTACAAGATGTACTAATCCCTCGTGTTATCCAAGAATTGCTTTTCCGTGAAATATTTAATTTTCTTTTTTGAAGAGGAAAGCAAGTGTTAAAATGAATTGAAAGAGTTGAAAAAAAAGAATTATATTTGTCGTTTGTATCAACAGTATTATAAACCGCTTCCCATGACTCCTGCGTCAAGTAATCAATGAATAATTTTATTTTACTTTTTGTAAACAATCTAGTTATATGTGTAATATTTATTGTGTCAGTGATCGCATTTCTTATAATTGTAAGAATTTGTGCATTGTGGTCACTGTATCCTAAATCTTTTGTTTGAACTTCATATCGAGCAGTAGTTTTGTTAATTATAATTTGATTAATTGCCTTCATCGAATTTAGTGTGATACGTGTAAGTGCATTAATTGTAATGTCTAAAGAATTAATTAAATTGAGAAACTTTTCTTTCTCACAAGATTCGACCAGAAAATCAATGTTAAAATAATTTTCTTTGCAAATTTGTCAATCTTCACTCGAATAATTAGTCATGATAAAACGTCTGAGAATCACCTCTTGATTCTAATGACAAGAATCTGTCAAGTTCTTTTTGTACCTCGAAAACTCCATGCAATAATAGTGAATAATCCATGAATGAATCGTTTTAATTGACTAACAGATAAAATGCTATTTTTCAGTCACGAAATCAGCATTCTCCAGAACCAAACAATTTTTTTCTGAAAATTGAAGTCCAGAACTAAAGTTTAGGCGTCAAACGAATGAAAAATATGTGTAAGAACACGTCGAATCAAATTATTGAAAAAAAGTAATTTTTTTCAGCAAATTACGTTTTTTAATGGATAGGTCGATATTTTCGTCAAGTTTGACGAAAAATTTGGATTTACGGGAGATTTCCCATATGAATCATCAGTGATCATATTTTTTAAACGAACTTCCATTGTATAAATCAGCAATCAAAAAAATAATGATCGAAAAAATGAAATTATGGAATAAACCTTATTTTTTTCTATGGTCGTAGCAAGTATGGTCGAGCGAATAAATCTGAAACTTCGGATTTAAGAGTGTTTTTTTGATGAGAAATCCAAATATCATGTCAGTTTAAAAAAAATCCACCTAAGTCACATCATGTCGAATTCGCGTGGAATTACGCGTATACCAAATGTGATTTTAATATCAATCTTTTAAACATTTGTTAATGAAACTCCTCATGTCTGTTGGCGTGTTATGTGATAATAAGTATCGCGAATAGTTTTCAGTAATTTTATGTTAAGTGATCATTGTTTCCATTGAAGAAACAGGATGTTTGAAAAACGTACATTTTCATTAATCTAATATTTTAATTGACATGTTTAGTTTTAAAATTTTAAATTCAGATGTATGCTTATTTATTCTTTAATTAATATTTTATTGTAGTACACATTAGTTTGACCAGATTGTCTCAACAATATGCAAGAGAATGAATAAAAAATAAATTAAAGATTGTATTAAATTAAAAATAGATTTGAATACTTATTTATGTAACGTAAGTTGACATAAATATCTAAGAAAAGATTCTGAGATGTCCAAACGAATTATATTATCCTAAATTGCATGTGAAAATGCTCAATAATATGTGTTAATATAGCTGTCAATTAATTGAAAAAAATCATTATCTGTTCCGGTTGGAACACGACAGAAGCATTTGGTAGTGGTGAATGCATATTACGTAACCATTGCAGTACAAAGTACGCAGATTAGGTTAATATAAGACATAGTGCTTGTAGGATTATTGTGAATGTGTTGATTATTGTAATTGTGTTTCATATAAACACAATTACATAAGTGCGGCTACGACATATTTCTCGAACATTCGCATGTGTTTTGTACCATTGTCGTCTCAAGACGCGAGCGAAATCAATCGCATTGCTCACATATCCAAAATATACACAGGTCTAGAAATTTGTTTCAGTGTTTTGCCACAATGTTGCCTGCAATGTGGTTAACAAATGTAGGTGTCTTCGATTTAATGTTCCTATTTCTCCTTTAAATGCTCTCATATATTGAGAGAGATATTTATCATGTGAATGTATTGTTGCTATCAGTAGTAACACATAAATTACAAAAAGAAAAATAATGTATTGCAAATTACTATATTGTTCAATGATTCTGATGAACATTTCGCAAGATATGTCGCAAGGCAGAGAGTATCTTCCAGAGACGGCACCCAAATGTATAACGGCGAGCTCTTATTTGACCTGGTGGGGGAAACCAACGGTGACAGGGGGACGCCGCCATTACCGGGGTTCAATAACGTTGAACCACTGATGAGGTGTCTGGAATGCGAATCAGTCAATCACAGCGATCCACTCAAATCGGGTAGCAGCTGGGGCGCCACTTCCAATATTCCTTGGTGCTTCCAATATTGTTTGACCTAAATTATTTATTTATTTATTTATTTGTACATATAATTTGCAGATAAAAAAATAAATGTGACGATTTCGGAATTTGGAGGCAGGGAAGGAAATCGAGGATAAATATGCAAAATAAAAATAAGTACATACAATACATGTACAACATACAATACATGTACGTTACTTTACAACGCATTGTTAGATGAAATTAAACAATTAAAATTGGTACACAAATTTAAGTTAAAAGTAAAATCTTTTCTGCTGCAAAACTGTTTCGACACAATTAGAGAGTATACTGATCGTCAAAAAGAAAAATAATGTTACTTTAAAAAAACAATGATATACTATAATGAATTAGTTTACATTTGCATTGTATAATTTTTTAAAAAGACTTAAATACCTGTAACAAGTAATGTACTTCAGCTTCCGGGTCAATGACCCCCATCTCGATCGGGTTTTTGTCAAGTTTCCCTGATCCATTGATCAAATGCTGAGATGGCTCCTTGATTTGCTTCTGGACGTAAATGTAGCTTCACTATGCGCACGTTTTGTTGAGCTTTCCATTTGCTTGTTGTGGTAGTAGAGTTAGGACGAGCTTCTATTTGTTAGCAATAGAGCAAAATCAAATCCGTTCGTTTACCGTTACAAATAAGTTTTCTATAATTCGGCAACGAAAATATCTAGTTATTGAAATGTTAATCTCTTGCTTTTTTAAATTTATTATTATTATTATTATTATTATTATTATTATTATTATTTATTAATTAATTTGTTGGGAAGGGATTATGAAACTCAAGAAAGCGTGCGCAGATGATTTTCTCCCCCATACGTCACATACAGTTTTTGACTAAATAAATAAATGATTTCACATTTTTAATATATACTAGTGAGAACCCGTCAAAATTTGACGGTGAGATCTGAGATAAATGTAAAATACTGTACCCAGACTAATGTTCACAATATATTGCATTGTTTGGATCTTCAGGGTATAACGAAAATATTCTGTGATGAGTTCCCCAAATTTTGAACACGTATGGCCCATGACCAGGTGGCAATGCAATATCGGCACAAAAGATATAGCACTAATCAGAAATAATACTGAAGGATATTATTTCTAAAGTTTTTTGATGTGTCATCATCTCCTATGTACTACAACTGATTTCTTCTGGCATATTGCTCAAAGATATACTTATTTTCCCATTTAAGCAACACAGAGTAAATCGTTTGCAGAATTTTTCTCACATGGAAAGTACAAAGCAGAACAAAACTGACATTTCATAGACAATGACCCAATAGAAAACGAAATGACAAAATTTGACGGTGAGATTTGAGATAAATGTAAAATACTATACCCAGACTAATGTTCACAAAATATTGCATTGTTTGGATCTTCAGGGTATAACGAAGATATTCTGTGATGTGGAGTTCCCAAAATTTTGAACACGTATGGCTCATGACCAGGTGACAATGTAATATCGGCACAAAAGATATAGCTCTATTATACTGAAGGATATTATCTCTAAAGTTTTTTTGATGTGTCATCTCCTATAAACAAGTTTGATTTCTTCTGGCATATTGCTCGAAGGTATACTTATTTTTCCATTTAAGCAACACAGAGTAAATCGTTTGTAAAATTTCTCTCACATGGAAAGTACAAAGCAAAACCAAACTGACATTTCATAGACAATGACCCAATAGAAAACGAAATGACCTCACTATCACGACCCCTACGCTGACTTTCTCTTTCCCTGTGTCCAGTTAATGTACGTTTGCGTCTTTTGGGGCGCGTGGACAACGATTCGGAATTCGACATAACCTGTAAACAACTTCACTAAAGTACAACCGAGCAAAACCCACTTTGCGAATGTTCTCTACAAAATACACCACAGAAGCAAATACATGCAAACTGTCAACACCACAATGCAATTATTACACTGAAACAAAACCTTGACGAATTGTAAACAAATCTCAACAATCAAAACAAAACATCAAGCAGCGTGGACTCACATCTATGGACTCATGTATATCGATTTTGAAACTGCCACCCTTTGAAAGAAAAGAATTTACTATTGATAAGCGTACTATTAAAGAATGATTTAATTAATTAATTTACGCCGTAAATGTTGGTGAATCAACACAAACAATATCTGATAACACATATAGGGATCATATTCTTTCATTTAAAAGAAAAAATACAACAATCGGTCCAGTAGATGCTCTAAACGAAGCCATAGCAGAATACCTTATTTTTTTAAATATATAGATTTTTAAACTAAACATTAATTCCTAATAATACAAAGACACACCCACACAAATACACTATATACTCAATTAAATTTGTACAAAAATCATATAATGTCACAAACAAATTAATTCAACTACTGTAAGCTCCATATATATATATATATATATATATATATATATATATATATATATATATATATATATATATATATATATATTGAAATAAACTGCAATTTATATACTCAAACAAACTCGGTCGAGGAATCTGAAAAGCAAATATCTATCTATCTTGCTACTTTATTGCTAGAATTGGCTCAATGAAAAATCATATATTCATTTCACGAAAACATGTAAATTTATTTAATAATTTAAAACAATTTTTGGTATTGTTTAACTTTACCAAATATAAAATTAAATGTTTGTCATGACCGTTCCAACCTTATGTCTTCGCGCGCTTTTTCGGCCATCTTTATCCATCTCCGACGCCACAGTCCTCAGGTCCAGACACCATCTTCTCTCTTCTTTTCTCAGAAGCTCACTTCAATTACCGTTCATCAGATCAACAAACTATTTGCTGCTAACATTCCAGTCCAATCACTGACAACTTCGCCCAAGCCCTCAATGTCCCTCCAACTCGTTCACATGAAATATTTTAAGCTCCACTGTCACACTTAGAATTCCAATTTTGATGTTTTCTCAACATCCATTCCCTAGTAGATGCTTACAAGTCCCCAAAGAAAAAAAAACTCCTAACATTAATTGGAGCACGATCCGTTCATGAGCACGGCATCAGTCAGAATGAATGTCTCTCGTATTCTTTCAGCCCTGCAAAACTCGGTTCATAAATTCGATTGTTTATTTGCAGATAACATTTGATGTACTTTCATACCTAGCCAATCTCTAAATTTCTTGCAAAACGAACTAGCCGTCTTCACGACTGTCACTGCTTTTTCGGCCAATCCCAGAATTCTATATAGAATTAACTAGCTGTCTCCGCGATTGTCACTCCATGAATATGTTGACCTTGACGACGGCTCGCTTACCGTTGCTATGCTAGCATATTCACATAATTTATCCCCTTTAATTGACGCCATTAATGACGCCATAAATGTTGTACAATATTCAGTGACATATTGGTATGTCACAATATATATATATATATATATATATATATATATATATATATATATATATATATATATATAATGACCTAATGGTCATGTAACCATTTAGTTTTGTAAAGACGATGCCAATTTGAATCGGGCGCGCAGGAGGGACAGGAGAGTCAGACGAACGGCTCCGGGGAACGAGTCGCGCGGGGCGAGAAGAGACGCGGGCATGACGAGAAAAGGAAAGGGAGGGTGGAAGATGGCGGGCACGGGTGAGGTGAGGTATATCAATTACGGAAGCGTAATCGGTGAGCATCGGGGAATATAGGCGGGGAGAAGTAGTGACAAGGAAGTGAATAGTAACTAAAGACAGTGGATAGTAATATTAGGTCGAGGGAATTGTGACATAAACATTCGCGAGTGATAAATAATCGAATGAAAATGGAAACACGTGGCGAGCGAGTGCGCGTGGGCCATCAGCCATGGGCAGACCAATAGACGAACGATTTTTAAGAAAACGCATGGTCGTAATGATACTGAGCTCGCACAATAACACCGAAAGCGTGTGACCGGACAGCAAGACACTGGAATCGGAGCGGCAACCACGTAAACCAGCCAACGGCAACGCGAGGGGCCCCCACGCCACGCGGTGGTGTGAAGGCCTTGAACAAAAGCAGCCGTGTTCCTGCGCCAGGAGAGTGGAAAACACAGGATGAGTATCCGGACATAGAATAATTGTAATTCAAGTGAGTTCGGCACAGCCGCGTTGGTCAGAGAGTGCATTAATGGGATAGGGTGTATTGATAAATCATTACATAAATATGGGAACGAGGTAGAGGTTATACACATACGATACTCATAATGATTGCAATAATAATCACAGAATTGATTAGTCAGATACTCATGTATTTATCGGTTTCGGAGTATTCCAGTAATGTATTCAAAATTGGTGTTAATTTATGTTAATGTAATATCATATAAGAATGCAGACTCATGCATGTACTAGTATCAGATTCTCCTTATGTTGAGTTCTATTTGATGAATAAATGTGTGATTAAAACAAATGGCAAAGTAATGATCAATGAACTATGTGAAGGTAGAGAATGCATTAAAAATCACAGCCAACATCCTCCTCATAAAGGCGCTCCCCCCTAAAAGTAATCCCTTGTCCCTTCATCATTTTAGGAACAGCAGACATTGCTATCAAAATTTAATATGTGGTCACTGCCTCATTTGATGATGGGTTCCTATTTGGAAAATTGAGGTAAGTACAGTCACAATATATATATATATATATATATATATATATATATATATATATATATATATATAAATTTTATAAAGTTTAACACGTTCCTCATCGAGTTTGAAAAATGAAGATAAGGGGAAAATAATGCAAAAAATTAAGAATTTAAAAATATGTATTTTTTTTTACCTAGGGCTTATATCCAGCCGACAGCCGGTTACCCTTTACGCCCCGATGGGACGCATATTCCAGCATACACTAGACACCAACACACTTGCGGGCTCCTCTGATCTGGGGTCAGCAGAACGCGAGGCCCTCCGCGACAACACATACATACAAAGTAGAACGAAGTCGAGGGACAAACAGCCATGCCCAAGGCGGGACTCGAACCCGCGACCCTTCGGACCGAAGCGCTGAGTTGGTACTCGCTCTTAGCCACCTCGGCCATCCAGGTCGGCGAAAAATATGTATTTACTCACTTAAATTAAATATATAGTTTTGCTACAGTTATCAAATACAATTATTAAATGGAATTATTAAACAGGTGTGAGAAAAAAGTTTTAATAATATAATTTCAGGTATATTTTCTTTTAAATGTAGCTTCCTTGCTGTCAGGGTTCTGTGGTCATCCACACACTTGTGTATTAATTGTGTTTGCTCTTCATCCACTGTTAAGAGGCCATTAAAATCCTGCATCAATTTAACCCCTCTTTCTGCTGCGTCATTAACAACATTGCGAGTCCGGAACGTTTCTTGTGCTTTTAACTTAGAATCATCCAAAAATCACAGATGGGCTATGATTTAGAAGCCAACATCACATCCAATTCGTTAATAAAATTAAACTTCCATAGGAAATGAAATCCTCTATTGTTTTTTCTGAAAACAAATACAACAATGATATTTTAATACTATATCCAAATTTCTAATGACTTAATTTGCAAATATTTATTAGAATACACTGTTAAACATTTTATAAATTATAAATTTGACGGTCTAATGAAATCGAAGAAAAATGTATAATGAAAGTATTATAAATAAATAAAAATAATGTCATTAATATTAAAATCTTACCTAAGAGGAGGGAGCTTCATTGGAATGAATGATATTTCTTTCAGTGAAAATACTTTCCCGTTTCAAATTTTCTATGATGCGTTTTTGGATGTAATACTAACCTTTTTATAAAAAAATGCTCAAATACTTGTTTCTTCATTTAAATACCATAGATACTTGTAAATTGTTTGAAAACATTTGAGGAAATTCCCTTATTTATTTTTTCAAATTTTTTCAATTAAATCTTTAAATGAAGCTCTCACCGCTGATGAACTTTCCATCCAAGCTTTAACATACACTGTCAGAAGAAACAAATATTTTTCAGACTGTTCTCTCCACACACTTTTAAATCCAATTTCTCTCTAAACAAAAACATTTTTAAGCAATAAATTGCTTTTGCCATCTATCGAGCATGGTTCAGTAGCCTAATTTTGATAGCTCAGTCCGAGTTCCTTCCTATAAAAACTATACATAATTCAACAAGCTCTCGATAATCGTGCTTCAGTTTTTAATTTTTGAGTGCATTAAAAATATAATTCATATTACTCAGAATTTCACTTTCACCACAAATTTCGTATATTTAGTATTTATATCCATGTACATAATTATCTTTTTTCGAATTATTCCATTTTTCCCTGAATTTTTTAAAGAAAACAACATCTGGACCACTATTTACTTGAAGTAACTCATGTACAAAAACACTTCGTAGAACTAATTCATATATGTGGTGACGACATGGAAAATATATCATCTTTCGTTCTGCAAACTGCTCTAGTAAGTCATCGAACCGTTGAAACGACCACTGTTGGAACTGGTTGTGTCAGAACAAAGAATTTGAACCTTGGAATTGTGGTACTTCATGGTACGTTGATGGACCAGGAGGCACCGGAAAGACTTTTTCTGTATAAATGCATTACTCACCTTCTTAGAGCTGAAGGCAAGATTGTTTTACCAGTTGCATGGACAGGTATAGCAGCAACACTACTGGAAGGTGGGCGCACAGCACACAGTGCATTTAAATTTCCTATTGCGATGACAGACACTTCAGTGTCAAGCATGAGGCCAAGTTCACATGAGGCTACTCAATTGCGGAAGGCAAGCCTTATCATTTGGGATGAAATATCAATGGTGCCAAAGATGGCACTTTCAGTGCTGAATACTTTGCTGCAAGACATTATGCAGTCTCAAGATCTATTTGGTGGAAAATGTGTACTGTTTGGAGGTGATTTTCGCCAAATTTTGCCTGTAGTTCGTAAAGGGAATAGAGTTACGATCTGCGAGCAAATGTGAAAAAATCACGACTGTGGCAGCACATCAAGACATATGTCCTGAGTGAAAATATGAGAGCCAGAGGTGATGCGCTCTTCAGTAAATGGTTATTGGAGCTGGGAAATGGCCAAATCCATGTACAGAAAAATATTTCACCTTTTGCAATTGAGATACCACAGCAGTGCCTTTATGATGGTGACATCGTCTCTTTCATTTTTGATGGAAAAATAGAAGAGAATGACACTAATTATTACAATCGTGCCATTCTTTGTCCCAAAAATGAAGATTGCTTTCGAATCAATGATCGAATTGTTTCTGATTTGATCGAAGGGGAATCAAAAACATATTATAGCATTGATTCAGTGCTCTTGGATGGCAACGATGTAGACAGGCAACTTTACCCGACAGAATTTCTTAATTCATTGAATCCATCTGGCTTACCTCCTCACAAACTGACTCTTAAAAAAGGAGCAGTAGTGATGTTGGTTAGAAATCTTAATGCCAAGAAGGGAATGAATGGCACCAGAATGGTTGTGCACAAAATGCACAACAATTCCATTGAAGCAAAAGTTCTGACAGGAGAGGCACAGTCTACTTTGGTGTTGATACCTAGAATCGATCTGACTCCATCAGACCACACCATGCCTTTCAATTTAAAAAGACGGCAATTTCCAGTAAGGTTGTCGTTTGCCATGACAATTAATAAGTCGCAGGGGCAGACTTTCAAAAAAATTGGCATCTATCTTCCCTCTCCTGTGTTTACACATGGGCAACTTTATGTGGCATTCTCTAGAGTAAGTTCGTTTGCTGATGTTAGGGTACAAATTGAAGATGGCACAAATCAAGGAAAATGTAAAAACAGTTTTTACATTGAATATTGTTTATAGTGAAATATTAGATTGATAGCTATTTTACGATCAATAACTTGGTGGCAGAAATATACATGGACTTTATGGTGACAGATAAGAAGTACTGTATGTGAATGAAGGATGGGTATGTGTAATAAAATTTGTGTAGCCTGAATTTATGTGAATGTATATGAATAATGTGAATTTATATGAATTTATTTGCCTCTTCTGTCAAGGAAATGATTTTGCACTGATGCTGCTGACTACTGACGTTAGCACAAAGTGAATTGGTAAAATGTTTTGGATATTAAACAATGTTCATTTCAGGAAATATAGTTCAGGTCGTGGTGCTTCTACAATGAAATCTTGCATTACATTCTCTCAGTGGTTTATAATAGGACTCTGAGTGAAGGTTTCCACTTTTTAAAAAAACCTAACGCACCATGGAATTTACTCCTTGGGTGGTGGGGAAACTTTTCCTTTGTACAAAGTTCATGAATCTGGAGATATTGGTAAATATTGAAAATGTAATTAAATTTTCATAAAAATCTAAGTGTGTATGTTAACCATGATTTGTTATTCTATTTTTGCAGAATTTGAAAATCTCGCTGTTTTTTATTAGTCTTGGATAGTTGTTGCTAAAGGATTTCATCAAGAAATTATAACATATGGAAAATACAGTTCTCCAGACAGCACTGTGTTGAAAATGAACAATATGTTCAGCAAACCGAACAAGAAGGCTATAAGTGTCATAGCTTATTATTAAACTACATCACAACTTCGAATGTATATAACAAATGTATTGTTTACTTTAGTTCATTCATTTATTTCTTTTATAAATTGAAATTGTACATTCTTTAATTATACACAAGGAAATATTGTATGATCATTCTCTCATTTACTTTCTCCCTCATATACTTCATATACTTAACTCCTCCTGTGTGTTACCTAATACAGAACCAAACGTACTTTGTTTCCTTGAGTTAAGCAATATTCAAATGTCATGTTACTGTCAATGATAACATTATATACCTTAAAAAAAGAAATCAATGATTGTTTGAGGTGTGCGTGTCCAATTGGAGCTATTTCCATCAAAGAAAAGTTTTCAGGAAATGGTAAAAAAATGTATCAGTAATATTTTATAAGAAAAATGGAAATAGTCTGTTTTGTTCATTATCATGTGCAGTTGATAGAGCAGGAAATAATACACTTATAAGCTCCCAATTCTGACGATTTTCTCCTAAATTGTTTATCAAGTAACTTTTGAACACCCCTCCTTTTGTTTTCATGTAATCTCTCTGCCAGAACTAGCAATTGATTGATATTAATTGGTGACTCCTTTCTTGAGTAATTAAACAATGCTTTCTCAAAAAACTTTAATTTTGTCCAAAGTATTATTTTTGACCATCACAAATTAATAAAAACAAAACAGACAAAAGGTTTTTTTTAACATAATCACAAACTACGTAGAGTATTTTGATCAAAAAATAAGTGCTTTTACATCGAACCAAACATTACTTTTGGATTGCAACTGAATGTGGGGAAAAAATAAATATTTGTTTGGAAGTGTTCCATTTGAACACTCATAAGTGATGCATACAATTTTTAAGTTAAACAAGATTTCTTGCTCT
This sequence comes from Teleogryllus occipitalis, assembly GCA_011170035.1. NCBI lineage: Eukaryota > Metazoa > Arthropoda > Insecta > Orthoptera > Gryllidae > Teleogryllus > Teleogryllus occipitalis. The sequence continues at coordinate 168,247 of BLKR01002462.1, read as the reverse complement.
AATGCTACTAGAGCATAGTTTTTGATTGATTTGCTATTGATTTCTTCATTGCCAGTTATGTTATTAGCCACTTATTGACAACACGATATTCACATTGCCTAATTATGATGAAAATTATGGCATATTGCTATTTTTTTTAAAAACATTTAACTCGGTTCACAGTAATTAGTATTCAGTTGTTTAAAAACTTATATCATTTCTTTATTTATTGTGTATATACAACAAATGAAATGAAACTAAATTTTGGGGGTTTCAACATTTCATATGTTCTGTTGTAACTTCCTACAGGTTTCCCTTCAGTGCGATGTAATCGCACGGGTTCAGCTAGTTTTTACTTAATATTGTTATCGGACAGTAAACATTCGTTGTGAGAATGTGTGTAAGAATATTAGCAGTTATGCGTATAATATTATGCTTCGTGTAATGGAGTGTTTTAAAGAAATATAAGTACGCGATGGACAGGCAATAGTTTTATTGATATTATAACGAAAGTGAGATGTTAGAATGGCAGAATAGGCGCACGACGAAGATACCATTGTGTCGGTGGAATTTCGGCAGTGCAACGTGGTAAAGAGGAGCAGTCGCAGCATAATTTGGAAAATACTGCGTGGTATGCGGTATTGGTCGAGAGCAACAATGGTGTATCGCGGGTCGCAGTAGCCAGCCAGCAAAATGGAAGTGACTGATAACTTTATTTATTTATCTGTTTCACGTGTTTTGAAAGAAAAGAAAGCCAAGTACGCATTTGTTGAAGACCAAGTTCTGCCGTAAAATAAGTAATTTTAAAATTGAGCCGACAGAATGCGCATTCAGTGTGAATGAGTTTGTGTGTATATTATTTATTTATATATATATATATATATATATATATATATATATATATATATATATATATATTGCGACCCACGCGTCGGTTACAAGCCGTAAGGCCAGCACCCGACCTGAGACGTCTTGGGGTTGGCGAACACAATTCGCCGGATGGACAGCTAGCTCAGTTAGACGTCCCAGTGTGGACACAAATAATAAAAAAAAGAAGAATAGGGGGGGGGGTCAGGGTCGTGAAGAACGTTTTGGATTGGATGCAAATTACTAACAACTCGAGTTAGAATCCCTTTTCACTTATTTCAGTATATTCAAAAAATATTGCTGCTGTGACAAATACATGAAATGGCACACAGAAAAATAAAATACAGAACAATTATGACTGTCTGAAAGAAAAACCCAACACACACTAATGACTCGATACACAACTTCTTACTCTCCTTTTTATCACACAATTTTTTAACACACACACTTTCAGAAATTCTGAGAATCGTTAAAAATATTACTTTATACAAAAAAGAAAACACATTGAAAATCAAAGTTAATAATGCTGACTTAACACTACTTTGAAATTGAAATTCTTTCTCTCTCTCAAAATTCAGAGCACAATTAATATTATAATTCGTTTCTTACACAGACTCTTATTCACTATTTTACACTATCATTTTTCGAATCCTTTTAAAAGAAAAGATTGATTCTGTTCTCACGTGTTACAAGTCGGAAACAAATGTACTGTTTACTTTCTTTATCTTTTAAGTATAGCAAATATGTTACTCTCCTCTCTTTCTACGTAAAGAATTCAGAATAAGCTTTCTGTTTAAAATGAATTACTCCTTTCCATATAAAAACAGTTCATTTGGCACGACCTTACTTTTAGATTCTTCTCGGCCGCGTCGGGAAGTCAGCTGTGCTTTCTTCTACCTTTTCCTCGCAGTCCTTGAAGCGTCGGAGCCTCGGGTTGAGAACACGGTTGCCCACCAGAAACGCGTTCTCCGTCTCGTGCAAAGTTTATATTCTTTCGTACTCTCATATGAATTTTACTTGACTTCCAATTATGATTAATGACCAACTGGATATTCAGAGTTGAAATGAATCCAGAGATCACCCTCTTTTATACGAGCACAAAATTTAAGAGAGCATATAATAAAATAAAAAAAACTGGAAAGAGAAATGAATGCAACTATTAATTCACTGCCACATCTTCAAAAACTCTTCTCCCTAATTCTCCTATTATAAATTCACAACGTCTCTTATTGTCTTTCTCTTAAGATTACGTTCAAATCAATTTATAATGGGATATTTACCTCTTCTTATCTTCCTGAGGAGTTTTCCTAAAAGTTGCCAATCTAAAGTCCGCTGCAATATCAATCCTTGGCGTGTCGTTTTCAATACGTCTGCCCAGTTCAGCTGCTAACCTCAGAAAGAACTTTTTCTTTCGTCTTACTACCGGTCTCGCACGATCTATTGTGGTGATCTCTATTGATCTAATTTCCAGTTAGCATTCCTTCATATTCTTCCGCGTTGGCGCGCGTTCAAACTACTCCTTTCTTTCGCTCTCTCCTAAGTTTCATGTGACACGTTTTCGAAGCATACGAAAACGGACGGTCACAATATATATATATATATATATATATATATATATATATATTTGTCAGTGTGAATGAATAGTATTTTTGTTTTGTTGTTATGGTGATTTATGGTATGTTATTGTATAGTTTATGTGTTTTCTTTTGTGGGGTAATTTCATGTGTGTCGTGAGTGGGCAGCAACCCCATTCATGTATAAAGTAGCCGAAAACAATAATTCAGAATTTGATTAAGGAAAGAATAAATAATGTCGGACATCATTAGGTTTGTCAGCGAATTGACAGAATGTATTCTGATTTTTGAGTAGTTAGATGCAGACCTACGCCCACGTGCCCACATACTTTGTTTTAGGTCCTGTATAGGGCAGCCACAGCCTCACGCCCATATAAGAAAGTTCAAGTAAATAAAAATAGAAGGTTCTCTGAAAGCAGCTAGCGGACGGGCATAATTAAGGGTGAAAGCTGGGCACAAAGAAATGGTGTGATGGTAACTTGGTGAAAATGAGTAGTAAGAAGTGGTAGTATTTCCGGGCACTTATAAGGTTACTAGGTGAGAGTGCGGGTGATCCATTACAAGGTAGGAAGAGTGATACATTACAGGTGGCACCACAACGTCGGGCCATCATAGATGAGGTTAGAGAGAAACGTTACAATAATAATAATAATAATAATAATAATAATAATAATAATAATAATAAAATGAATATTCCAGATTACATATTCTATAGAAATGAGAGAAACGCGATCCACGCAAATGGCTATCATAATTAAACGTAAAATAAAACATAACCCTGTAATAATCCCGCAAAATAATAATCTAGAAATTGTAGCACTCAGTGACTTTCCTGCGCCGACCGCAGAGATGCTCGTACTACTGCGCAACCAGCAGTCAGTCTCTGTCCATTTGTGTTTAGCTCGACTTATTCAGTGTTGTGGTTATTTCTATTCGTGCTCAATATTTTCCACAGTGCTACACAGTGCTCAATTCCAAGCCCTCCTAGGGGGTCATCCTGTCCCAGATGTCTCTGCAGTTCATCAACATCAACTCTATCAGAACCCAACCGTCAATAAAAGCACTAAGGTCAGACCCGAGGAAACGCACTATCAGCAACCTCCAGGTAACCGGCGCCAAAACGCAAAGCTAATTCTCTCCCCGGCGTTATGGGTATACCGAAAAAGAACAGATTTGCCCCGCTCGGGCATCAGACGGACGATGACCACGGGGAAAACCCCAAATTTCGTCTCAAAAGAGCCTATGATCAAAATTGCACCTGCAATATTTATTCACGAAATTGCAAACTATAACGAACTTGTTAGTAAATTAACCTCCGAGGTAGCAGACAACTTTCCTTTTTTATTTTTAAATTTAAGGTCGCATCAATTACTCGATCATTAGCGACCACTATTAGAGTTAACGTTATGGTATGAAACGAAATGGTGATGATAATGGTGAAAGGACGAACACAAATACAACCATGCCCAAGGTGGGACTCGCGACCCTTCGTTCCGAGATCACTACGACACTACTGCCTTAGCGATCTCGGCCACCGGGTCGACGTGAAAACTTTATCACACGAATAAAAGGTAACTTAAATAAAAATTGTCTTAATGCAATTGACGATTTCATAAAAACTGCTCGCTTTCTCGACCAGAATAAGTGTCAATACCACACGTTCAGCGAACCATCAGTCAACACCTTTAGCGCAGTTATTCGTGGACTGCTGATCGATTACGAAGAAGGTGAAATTACTGAAGAACTTAGCAAGACTAATATTCAGAACATCAAAGTAATCCGCCTCTTAAGATTTGATAATTATCCTAATCCATTATGTGCAGTTTTAGTGAATGACAGATCAACCTTTGAAAACTATTTAACATCAATAGACTTTTCAGTTGAACTCAGACGCCGTAATTCATTCATTGTGAGATGCAAAATATGTCAGGACTACAAACCAACGAAAAAATATTGTGCCAAAACTCCAAAATGTGTAAGATGCGCTAACTCCCATGAACCGAGTAAATGCAACTTAAACCCCCTACTTAATCCCACTTGCGTAAATTTTAACCAAGTTCATTTAGCGTCATCATGCAAATGTGAATATTTCCAAAAACGACAAGCATTCATGCAAAGAAGTTCATCTAATTATCTTTATCCATAGGCAAACTTCCTCCCCTCTTCCTTTCCCCCACTTCACGCTAGTGCCAACAATCATCAGTCTGAAATCCCTCCCTAACAATACCTTCCTCCTCCGCTCCCTCGAAACTTTCCCCCTCCTCCTCTTCAAAAATGTGATATTCCAACTTATCCACAACACTCATTAACTAACTCTGCACTCCCACTCTCTCCCTCCCCCACAGAACCTCCCTACTTCCTGATATAATCTCAGAAATAATAAACCACTTAATCTAAGCCTTCATTCCCGTAATAAACAACCAAATCCAAGTACCTCTGGCGTCTCATCCATATTTATCTCATATCAGTAATACTCAAAACAATCAACAAAATATCTAAAAATAAATTAACTTCTCTCACTCCTACACTGGAATATAAAGAGAATCAACTCAAATATCAATTTTTGTAAAATATCTTTTAAATGATTATAATATAGATTTTGCTTTCATCATAGAAACGCACCTTACGTTCAAAGATAAGAAGAATGTCTCGGGTTACCTGACTTACAGATTCGGCAGATCTTTTTGAAGTGCAGCAAGAGTAGTCATTTTCATTATAAAACGTATTCGACACGATTCTCTGCCACCGTTTATCACCCCCGGTCTTGAAAATATAGCAATAGCGCTGCATCAGTCACACGACACTCCAATCACATTAATCGCAGGATATAAGACACCTAAAATTCCCCTGAAACCAACTCACCTCAACACTCTGTTTTCAACTCCGACTACTACCGTAGCCTTAGGTGAATTCAACGCCAAACATACTGCATGGGGATGCAGGTCTTGCACTCCGAATGAAAATTCTTTATTCAGATATGCTATCAGCAATAATTTAAATATCTCTGCTCCCCCTGAACCAAAACACTCCGGTTACCTCACTTAAAACAACTTAAAATCCTACAGCGCATAAGGTTCACAAAGAGCTAAGTAAGTTTTGCAAACAAAACTTCCAAAAATTACTTTTAAATATTGATAAAACTCTAATACTTTGTGGAAACTCTGTAGTAATTTCTCCCACCCCAAGCAAGCAATCCCTCCATTATACGCTAATTCTGAGTTTGCTTATATGGAAGCAGACACATTAGAAATGCTTGGCAACCATTTCAAAATTGTTTTTATCCCTATATTACTATTGGTCTGAAGTTTAAAAATTTTGTAGAGGAGTTATTGAGAGCCCCAAACCATACTGCTCCATTACCAATTAGTTATATCTCCCCCTCTAATGTCAATTAAGAAAACAAAACAAACTTTCACAGGAATAGACGATATCCCCAACATACTTTTAAATCATTTATCTCCTCATTACATTACTTACTTAACTGCCATCTTCAACAGCTATCTCAGATTAGGCTATTTCCCGGCAAGCTGAAAAAATCCAGTGTAATTTCAATATTAAAACCCAAAAAATCCCCGAAACATCCCTCTTGTTATAGACCCATAAGCCTTTTACTCACTGTCAAAACATTTCAAGAAATTGATTCTAATCAGACTTAATGAAGTTGAAGATACGAGGGAATTCAGGCCCTCTTCGCTCGACCACTCCCCAGTTTCTCAGAATAGTAGAAACAAGCGTTTGAATAAGCAATATTGCTCTGCAGGCTTTTGAGACTTTGGTAGTGCCTCTGACAAAGTTTGACGCCTACATACACTCTACAAATTAAGGAACTAAGTCACCCCCGATTTTCAAAATTATCAGCAGCTTTCTCAAAAATAGAAGATCTTCGGTTCGAATAAATTCCTCTCTCTCTCTCTCTCTCTCTCTCTCTCTCTCTCTGTCTGTCTCTCTCTCTCTCTCTCTCTCTCTCTCCACGCGTAAGATAATTCAGGCCGGGGTACCTCGAGGTTCGCCTCTCTCCCCGAACTTATTCAATTTGTTTACAGCTGATATACCAAGTACCACAACCTGTTCCACGGTTTTATATGTAGATGACACTGCGACTTGTTTTCTGGGGTATTTTCCATTGCTCGAACTGAAAATGTCTCACTGCTCTGGAAGATGATATTCCGACAGAAAAACAGAAATATATTTGTAACATTTATGGGAAAATTTACTAGTAATACACATATTTTTGTGATTTGAAAGTAAAAAAAGCAATTTTCATAGCAGCGTGGCAAGATAAATTTCTTTTTGGAGATTGCGCCAGATATGCCAAATTTTTAGTTCCAAAAGAGTGCTCAAGAACATTAAGAAATTTAATTGCTGCGATATTACAGTTTTTCATCCTGCTGATTATGAAATATATTCTAAAAGTTACCGAAAAAATGTTACTAAATAAACTAATAACGGAAATACTGACAGTACATGATATTATAATTTAAAAAATCAAGCTAAATGCAAATCAATTATTTTTCTTCTTGCATTTCTCATTGTGATCTGTAATGGTACTTCTCATTCGAGATTTACAAATTTTCAAAGAAAAACTACAATCACGTTTGTTCGTTGATCGAAACATACGTAACATTTGAGGAGCATTCCATTGCAGTTTCTGAAAACGTTTTTGAGTGACGTTTGACGTTCTCATAAAATTCTTTTCAACCAAACATCTCCAAAAATTACTTCTTACAATCCGCTAATAAATGGTAAAATAAATTGGAAGTAATTTCAGAAGCAAATAATGCAACTGGATAATTATCCTAAAATCCTAAATACAACAAATGATATTGATCAATATGTAGAAACCTTCTAAAACAAAACAAAAAATGCAATAAAATCGTCAACCATTAGATAAAGTAATAGAACAAAATAAAAATAATTCCTATACCAACCGACATAACAAATCTCATTTCCTATAAACATAAAATACGCAGACAGTGGCAATCAGCCGAAGTTCCTCGATTAACACTATATTAAATTCTCTAAAAAAAAGTAAAAATGAAACTAGAACAATATAGATTTTCCAAATTCAATAAATATACTTCGCAACTTAAACCAAATTCTTCATCGCTTTGGACAGCAATAAAAATAATAATCAATGAAAACACACAAAATCTACTACTTACATCAAACAACATAGCAGCCACTACTGATATTGAGAAAGCTGACTCCTAATTAAACATTTTAAAGACACCTTCACAAATAATACAGTTGGTAATGCCACATTTATAAACAAAATTAATTCAGAGCTTTCGCAACTTTATTACACAGTTCCAGAAATAATTAAATTCATTTCTCCAAAAGCAAAACAATTCCTAATCAAAAACCCTAGAAACAAAAATTCCACAGGTATTGACAAAACCCAAATATAATCATTAAAAACCTTCCAAAACAAGCAATGTGTTCTTGAACAGCAATATACAATTCTTGCCGCGGATTGAATTATTTCCTACAATCCTGGAGAATTGCACTAATAATACTCATTGCAAAAACAAGTAGAGATCATTCTAAAGCAAAGAATTATCAGTCAATAAGTTTACTTTCAACGCTTTCAAAAATATTCGAAAAATTAATCCTAAATAGAACCAACACATTCATAAACAGTAACTATATTATACCCTCGTCGCAATTAGGTTTCCGCAATTATTATTCATCAATACATCAATTATTAAGACTAACCAATTTCGTCGCTAAAAATTTCCAAAAATCAAAATTACATTAGCACTATTTCCGGACGTGGAAAAACCGTTCGATAAAGTATATCACCAAGGTTTATTACATACAATACTGCAATGTGGATTCCCGAAAAATTTACTACAAATAATAAAAGCTTCTTAATGAACGGTAGTTTCAAAAAGTCAACTTAATCCAGTTTTCTGTTTATGTCATGACCAGTGTCCCTCAAGGTTCGCCATTATCACCAACCCTATTCAAGCATTCCAAATTATTCAACTAAAGCGTTCAAAAATAGCTTTATTCGCAGATGACACCGATTACGGTGAGCAGTGACGGTACGCAGTGAGTATTAACTCACTGCGCATGAAAACTTAACATCAGGCTGAAACAAACTTCAAGAGGATTTTAACACACAAGTTTCGGGAATGGAAAATTAAAATTAACCCATCCAAATGTGAAGCAAACATATTTTCATTTAAAAAATCTGTACTATAAACCCATTAATTTTAAATAACTTGGATGACTCTCTCCTAACATTTCAGTAAAATACTTAGGACTATATATTGACAAAACGTTTATTTGGAAAGATCAAATAAAAAATTCAGCTAACAAAACATTAAAAAAATGCTCAAACTGTACTCACTAATTAATAAAAACTCGAAAATAAACACCCGACACGTCAATATTCATTTTCAAATATGTAATACGATCTTCACTAACCTACGCCTGTCAAATTTGGGAAAGTGCAGCAAACAGCAATAAAAATAAACTACCAATAATTCAAAAATTGTATGTACGCTGGACAGTAAATGCACCTTGGTATATCCGCAACGAGTCAATTCAAAACGAACTCCCTCTAGGACCAATAAAACAATGGATAAACAGACATCACCACCCAAGTCTATACAAACCTACCATCGTGCCCCGCAACCCAAAAATTTAAATTAAGTTCCACTTCATACCGGTTTCCAAGAATTAATAGTCGGTATTTCAAAGACTTACTTCGACCTAAGGAACCAGTTAATAACAACAATTTCGAAATAGATTCGAATAGTTAGAGGACTCTCTAATTAGTTAATATTTAATTGTAAGTTAAAAATATGTAAAAAATACCGTATGCTATCAACTTTATATGGAAACATTATGTATGATTCCAAACCTTGAAAGGCCTAAAACGCTGAACTAGGATTAATAAATTTAAAAAAGGCAATATTAAGTGAAAATTTGTATTTAGGAATTAAACTTAAAGTAAGCTCATTTTAATGAGTGAGATTTCTGGATATAAAGGTACATCCTGGAAAGGGGGATATAAATTTGATTTTTTTATAACTTATAGAAACACTGAAGAATTATTACAGAGCACGAAGGTGGTGCTAACTATTTAACTGAGTGTTTTTTGAATTGTTGGAGTTTATTTCTGTGTCTCTTTTTTTTGTGTTCTATGATATTGTGTGTTTTATTGTTTTCGAATACAAATTACTCTACAGGAATTTCCAGAGTTCAAATTTCGCAATTGAGTAATGATTTCTCAAGCTCTGTGTTCCTGAAAGATATATTGTAACCGCTTGTCGTCGGTCACATTTATAACCAACGGAAAATAGAAGCAATAATACCCGACATTAGGCCCTACACGTAGTTTCTATAGTGGCGAAGAGATGGCGTAAGTCAGAAAAGGATTTCTGAACGCACTCAGACCATAGCCAATCAGGAAATTTTTGTGGAAATACGGACGTGGCGTGAACTTGCGTCAAAAGAGCTCGCTCTCTTTCTGGTTCGAGACGCCGAGGTGAACGGTTGCCTACGAGTACACCACATAGTCGACGAGGGACACGCGAAGATAACGGAACACAAAAGCTTTAATAAAAGGTAATTGACTGAGCACTTTTCATGGATTTACGTACTGTGAATATCGTGAGATTACATGGAATTAGTAAATGAATATTAAACAAGAATGCAATGAATGAAAGAACGACGGCGGTAATAGATCGAAATGAATCTGTAAAACCACGTTGCTGCATTCTTGTTGCTAGAAAAGAGGACTATTGTAACATAGGACATGTTTCTTCTTTGTTACAGCTTTCATATATTTCATACTTTTCATATATTCTTTATTCTTATTTTTGGGAATTTCACTTTGGAAATCCTATTATGAAATTTTGAGAATTATTAGAAGTACGGATTATCCAACACTAGCTTGACTTTTGCCATTACGAAGTCATAACTTGGAGTTTCGGACTCGCATTCTGATGCGACCATCGCCTCTGCGAAAGCTGTGGTGAATTTTCGCCGAACGACGGGGAGACGGTGTTCGGAAATACTCCAGTTTCGACGCGACAGGCAACGCACGGACCTTGCAGGAGAACGACGACCTTGAGGCGCGAGTGTCGCGCGACGGGCCAGCTACACAGCGCGGGACCAACTTGCGGAGTTCGCCGGTCGTGAGTCATATAAAAGCAGAAAGAACACTCACTAAATTTCAGTCTGAAAAAAAACTTCTGAGATAGGAGTATAATTATACTAGCCAAAACGTTGTAATGTGAGCTTCCCTCAATAATAGACGTTGATCGGGCAAGTTTCTGAGAACATTGGTCTTGCTAGCCAGTGGTTTTATTTCTTTTCGACAGTCGTAACAAGAATCAGATTAAAGTAATTCTTTATGTTTATGATAGAAGTTGTTTTGTACAGAATTATTTATTTAGAGTCATATTTTAATGATTCAAATCATTTAAGAGACGTTATGAAACAAAATTTTGTGTTGAAAGGCTATGTAGAAGCCGAAGGTCAAATGTGACTATTGAGTGTAACGTAATTAGTGATTTAAAAGGTAGTAGTGAATTTCGAGTATTGTGTGTATGTATTTTTTTTTGCAGGATGAATATTTGTACTATGATTTGTGTGTCTCATGTGTGATATTTTTTGTGAAGTGTAAATATGTATTTATTGCTTGTTGCTTGTAAACAGGGATCTGAGTTATTATCACTTTAGTGAAAAACTGCAGTTTAGGTAGGGAATTAGCTACCATAATTTTACGAAAAGTGAGAACATAGTAGGATCTGTGAATTTCATTTGTACAGTGATTTTCATTCAATAGAATATATGTTATTTGTTATTTAAAACTGTAAAATTGTGTTGGCTTGTTAATTGATCAGTAGTTTAACAAAGACGAACCCACTACCGATAGGGAAGTTTATCCATAAATTGAGATATTCCCAGGGATGCGTGACGGTGTAATCACACGTAGCGAAGTAGGCAAATGATAGATCTACTTTAGTAATCGGTACGGTGAGGCGGTTACAATAGGTCAAACGGTGTCGGAGGTGTGTGTGTAATATATATATATATATATATATATATATATATATATATATATATATATATATATATATATATATTGTAACCGCTTGTCGCCGGTCACATTTATAACCAACGGAAAATGGAAGCAATAATACCCGACATTAGGCCCTACACGTAGTTTCTACAGTGGCGAAGAGATGGCGTAAGTCAGAGAAGGATTTCTGAACGCACTCAGACCGTAGCCAATCAGGAAATTTTCGTGGAAATACGGACGTGGCGTGAACTTGCGTCAAAAAGAGCTCGCTCTTTCTGGTTCGAGACGGCAAGGAGAACGGTTGTCTACGAGTACGCCACATGGTCGACGAGGGACACGCGAAGATTGCGGAACACAAAAGCTTTAATAAAAGGTAATTGACTGAGTACTTTTCATGGATTTACGTACTGTGAATATCGTGAGATTACATGGAATTAGTAAATGAATATTAAACAAGAATGCAATGAATGAAAGAACGACGGCGGTAATAGATCGAAATGAATCTGTAAAACCACGTTGCTGCATTCTTGTTGCTAGAAAAGAGGACTATTGTAACATAGGACATGTTTCTTCTTTGTTACAGCTTTAATATATTTCATATCTTTAATATATTTCATACTTTTCATATATTCTTTATTCTTATTTTTGGGAATTTCACTTTGGAAATCCTATGATGGAATTTTGAAAGTTATGAGAAAGACGGATTATCCAACAACTAGTTTGACTTTTGCTATTACGAAGTCATAACTTGGAGTTTCGGACTCGCATTCTGAAGCGACCATCGCCTCTGCGAAAGCTGTGGTGAATTTTCGACGGGAAGACGGTGTTCGGAATATTTCCGTGCGACAGGCCACGCAGGGACTTTGCAGAAGAACGACGACCTTGAGGCGCGAGGGTCGCGCGACGGGCCAGCTACACAGCGCGGGACCAACTTGCGGAGCTCGCCGGTCGTGAGTTATATAAAAGCAGAAAGAACACTCACTTAATTTCTGTCTGGAAAAAAACGTATGAGATAGGATTATCATTATACTAGCCAAAACGTTGTAACGTGAGCTTCCCTCAAAAACAGACGTTGATCGGGCAAGTTTCTGAGAACATTGGTCTTGCTAGCCAGTGGTTTTATTTCTTTTCGACAGTCGTAACAAGAATCAGATTAAAGTAATTTTTTTATGTTTATGATAGAAGTTGTTTTGTACAGAATTATTTATTTAGAGTCATATTTTAATGATTCAAATCATTTAAGAGACGTTATGAAACGAAATTTTGTGTTGAAAGGCTATGTAGAAGCCGAAGGTCAAATGTGACTACTGAGTGTAACGTAATTAGTGATTTAAAAGGTAGTAGTGAATTTCGAGTATTGTGTGTATGTGTTTTTCTTTTACAGGATGAATATTTGTACTATGATTTGTGTGTCTCATGTGTGATATTCTTTGTGAAGTGTAAAATTGTATCCATTGCTTGTTTTCTTGTAAACAGGGATCTGAATTATTATTATTCTAGTGAAAAACTGCAGTTTAGGTAGGGAATTAGCTACCATAATTTTACGAAAAGTGAAAACATAGGAGGATCTGTGAATTTCATTTGTACAGAGATTTGGCATTCAATAGAATACATGTAATTACATTGATGTAAACAAAAAATGTAAAATCTGTTACATTTTGGCGCTCTAGAATATATGTTATTTGTCATTTAAAACTGAAAAATTGTGTTGGTTTGTTAATTGATCAGTAGTTTAACAAAAGACGAACCCACTACCAATAGGGAAGTTTATCCGTAAACTGAGATATTCCCAGGGATGCGTGACGGTGTAATCACACGTCGCGAAGTAGGCAAATGACAGATCTACTTTTGTAATCGGTGAGGCTCGAGAGGAGTACGGTTACAATATATATATATATATATATATATATATATATATATATATATATATATATATATATATAGTAATGATTTGTGAGACTAGCCCGCAAGAATGCATGGAACACGGAACGTCCATATAAGCAAAGAGGAGCCAATAATGAAATAAACAATATAAAACAAATCACCTACATAAACTTACATGTTCCAGTTACAATAATAGTTCGGGGGAAAAGTTTTTGTTGTTGGAGAACACTCACATAGGTTAGGTTAAGTTGGGTCATTGAAGGTTATCACCTAGTGCGGTAAAGCATCACATGTCAATACATATAATTATTTGAATTTTAATGTGCAAAATTCCACACGGGTTCAGATAATGACAATTTCAAAGAGAATTGTGGAATTTTTTCACTAGAACTCTTTCCAAGGGAAGTAATTCACCGCTTTCGCAATCTAGGTGTGCACATCGATCCGCAACGGGACCCACAGTGCACAAATCGTTTTTGTGCCTTTCGAAACCATGCGTACATTAAATTGGTCACTGATTGGTGAGACTAGCCCGCAAGAATGCATGGAACACGGAACGTCTATATAAGCAAAGAGGAGCCAATAATGAAATAAACAATAGACAACAGCGCCGCGTAATAATAATTATTAGGAAAGTGATAGAAAACAAAAGGGGCGGACATAGGCATTATAAACAGTGAATAGAACCCAAATTTAGGAACATTTTGAACCAAGAATCACGTTATTCGAGCCACGGGTTCCGTAAATATCATAAGTTGTGTAAATCGCATGTATAACACGGCGAAGATTGAAGACATGGTGACCATTGTTGTACCTCTGAAAGTATACAACAAGACGAGTTTTATTGAATATCCAGTGAATGCCTGTGTGGATTTTGGCCAAACTTTCAGAAATTATAGAGAAAAATATTTAGATCAGGGCAAAATTAGTCACGGCGCGGGGGAATTTATGTAGGGCTCGGAATAAATTATTATCCAGTTTCATAGCATAGCGGATTAAGAAAGAATTGAAGGAGCGACTGAAAGTGTAAGTGACGTCATCACGAGTTGAGAAGACGAAAAATAAAGGTTTTTGGAAAAAGGAGAACAGGATAGGGGAATTCGGTAATGTGACGACTACAAAATGAAAGCTAGTAAAATTATGAAACAGATAATAAGACGCAAGATGCCCGAAAACAGTGAAAATGTAAACGTTTTCGAACATTTCTTATGGTGATGGGCATGTTTTTAATAAAAAGACAGTCACTTGGATTGTGTGGACCAACAATGTAAAATGTGTTACAGACAGAAAGAGTTCGGGTTTGATGAGGATCGCACGCGTTTGGATGCTGTGTTAAATTTTTGGGGAAATTTCGCGGAAGTGTCGTGCAAAAGTTTTTGTTATTTTCGGTTGTATAACATCAATTGTTTAAATTAGGTCGAGCTAAAATTCAGTTTAATTTATTTAGAAATTCACAAAAAATCCGCATGGACAGTATTCACGCAAGTTAGGCGCAGGAAACAGGAGCGTCGCAAAATCTAAATACGTCGCGAAAGAAAATAGAAGTAACGTTTAGGGAAGACGTGATTAATGCAAGGAACAATAAACGGAAGTACATTTGGTAATTTTAAAATGGACGAGTACATCTGAGATCCGATGGCAGCTGAACGAGAACTGCGTGCATGAAATATGCACGTTACAACTAGCAACGACGGGCGCTGACAGGAAGTGACATCGCTGCGAAGACGGAAGTGGCAGGAATTGTGCAATTGCTGTTTTTTCTTGTTGTTTGTTCACGCGCATGTCAAAAGAAAAATTTCTGTCGAAGACCAAGTCATGATATTGGGTTAAGGATAAGATAAAAGCAAAAAAATAGGGGTCACGTCAGAATGCGCATTCTGATGTATGCATGAAATTTTCGCATTGTTTTCAGTGTGCATGGTTGTATTTATTTGCTTGTATGTTTATGTATTTGTGTTGTCACGTTTTCACAAGCCGATGGGCAGATTGTGTTTATGGATAGGACACAAGCAAACAAAAAATCCGAAATTAAATGTATGAGCATCCCACATGGCTCATAATTGCCTTGAATTCATGTGTTTTTATTAAATAGTTGTATAGAATTTGACCCAGGCACGAACGAAACGGACCCTTACCTCAACTCCGTATGGAGTGAGCACGCGGACTACGACCAGGTAGGTTGTGAATGATTATTCGAGCTAGCAGAGGTACGGGCAACCGATAAGCAAAGGTATTGTGGCACCCAATTGCAAGTTAGAGCTAGGCAGGGCAAAGGTAGAGCACGTGACGAGTAAAGAGAGAGAGGACATTAGAACCGGTTGCATTGGCGCACCAACGTGGGGGGGGGGGCGTCGTGATTGAGAGGGCACATTAGATAGCCATTACAATATATATATATATATATATATATATATATATATATATATATATATATAGTTTTCAAGGTGGTAAGAGTGGAGAACCTTCAAAATAAAAAGTTGACTGTAATTATTATTTTATTCATAAACAATTGCCTGTGCTTAGTCAGGGCAACACCACCTATTAAACCACCTATTAATAGACATACAAGGTCTGCGCACTCGGGTTTTTCAAAGCCAATATGGCGGCCAGAGAAGGCCGACATGTTCGAGTTGAGACGATCCAGTTGTGTACGTTAAGTAGCAAATGTAGCTTTCGAGTTGTGGTTATGTAGACGTGGTCTGTTTTTGAAATAGTGAGAATCATGGTGAATAAAGGCAGTGTTCCCAGGTGAGGGAATTATGGTAAAAAGTGAAATGTGTAAATTGCTAAGTTCAGTGTTTACTTTCAGCTTTGTGAATTGCATTTGCGAACGTGGTAAATTGAAAAGAATGCACTGTTCTATAATGACAATGGACTAAAAATCAGTCTTCCTTCAAAACATACAAGACTGTTTCGTGAAGC
Source organism: Teleogryllus occipitalis (assembly GCA_011170035.1). Classification (NCBI taxonomy): domain Eukaryota; kingdom Metazoa; phylum Arthropoda; class Insecta; order Orthoptera; family Gryllidae; genus Teleogryllus; species Teleogryllus occipitalis. The sequence goes on along the minus strand of BLKR01002462.1, from coordinate 151,981 downwards.
TATGCCTTCTTTGTTGCCTAATTGGTCTGCTTACTTGAATCACCCAAGAACTTCCAACACAGAAAGTCTTCAAGAAAATAAATTGAGTTTAAAAAACGAGTATCAGCTTGCTATTGTTGTAAAGTGCAAAAGAAAACATTGGAAGATTAAATGAAATATCTTTCAATACTTTTGAAGAACTAAGAAGCAAACTGGTGATGCTTATTTTCGACGATTAGTCGATTATTAAGGAAGACAGTAATCTTTTTCTACATATTGATTGTAATTCTGTTCATAAAATTATCAATTTAGTTGTGATGGATAAGGAATTGAAACTCAGAGTTCATTATTGTAAACACATATTAAAACTTGGAGGCACTACAATATCAGATATTGTATAATACAAATGAAATTCGTGATGTTTTAGAAAAGGTTAGGTTAAAGTTATGTTTTAATACAACCAATACTAACAGTCTTCATAATGGTTTTGGGTAGATCGGGAGAATAGCTACCCCCCTGCTCCAAAGCCCCCTGTACGTATAAATCTCCGTAGCAACGTACTCTCATTAAGTGAACTGATTATTCGTATTTTTCACGCTACAAATTTAATTTTATAACCTACACAATTCTTTAACAAACGCATTTTTTTCACCAAGTGGTCCGCGACGTTCTACCGAACGTCGCTACCGGACGGATCCAACGTGCTACGTTCGCGAGGGCCTTCCGTCCCCGCGAGGGCCTTCCGGCTTCGCGCCTCCGCTGTCGCTCTGGCGCTCACGCTGTTTTATATACCTCCCTCATTTTAAGAGAATTTATTTTAAAGGGAACTCTCACTTTTAAGAAAATTTCTTTGAGGGAATAGTAAATAAATAGACATTAAAAAAATCATTTCCTACTAAGAAAATTAAAAAAATATAAAAGTAAAAAATATTGTCTTTTTGTGAAGTTCCGTAAATTGATACTATAGATGTTAAGAATTTCCACATAATGTCAATAATACTTTTTTTAACATGTTTTTTCTCCACATATATTCAAAAAGATAAATCTGAAATTGGTCTTCGACGCCATGCCGAGGCAATTGGCGCTTAATTGCACTCCAAGTGCTTTCGATTGTATTGGTGTGCTCATTATTTTCAGGATCCTTGAAGTGCAAAGAGTAATTGACGGCGAAATGCCGATAACCTTCGTCTTTTAGACAATTATAAGATCTCCAGCAATCCGAGATCACCACCGAGATCACCGGTTTGATAAAAGTTTTTATAATGTCTAAAAGAACCTCTTTGCCTCTATTTTCAATAATCTTGAAAAAAAACAGCGTTTTGACACTCGTTCAATTCCCCCAAACACCCATTTTCCATTCACTCTCTTACCTCTATTAAACTTCCTTTTGCCAAATTTACTTTCATCAATTTCCACAATCACACCTTCACCACCGAAAGGTACACTTTCTCTTTCCAGAATCATACAACATACTTCCCTACAAAAACTCATCCAATCCGTCACCGTTTTCGCATCTACATTCACATCATTCATAATGTGCTTAACATTCGCTCGCGCAACCCATAAATAAGTCATACCAAGAACCTGAAGGTATGAATGCACATGTTTATACTGTTTCTGTACGTAAGGATTCATGGTTCAGTGGGAGTAAGTTAAGTATGGACTTAACTTACTCCCACTGAACCATGAATCCTTACGTACAGAAACAGTATAAACATGTGCATTCATACCTTTCTTACGACAAAACCAAGCATACCCATCTGCAAAATTTCTTTTTTTGTTGATAATTTCATTTCTCTTCCACACTTCGAACATTCAAGTCTACTTGCAATAATTCCAACATTCATACACCACTTAATAATTTCTAATTTTCCTTTCATACGTAACTCACAGAAAAAATTACCATTTAAAATTTCACTAATTCTCACCAATACAATTGGATTCACTAGAAATGCAATATAAGAATAATTTCAAACTTAACTTTATCAATACATGTGGAGAAGAATGCATAAAGCAAATGACTTTCATTAAATCAAACAAACGAATGGAAAAAAACAATTGCTTAGAAACGTATGTGACTTAATGTAGCCTTGACATAGGGGGGTAGCTATTCTCCCGATCAGCCTGGTTTTGCTTTAATTTAGACATCTTACTTCAAATCAGTACCAGAAATTCAGAATTTGGCCAGCCTGTTGCTTTTACACTGGAACAATTAAAACTTCTTACTAAGAAAAGAAGTCAGTCAGTCATATCAATACAGTTCATGATTTTCAAATTGTCTTGTACCCTATTCACCCTAGAGCCATGTTCTTATAAATATTTCAAACATTTAAAGTTCGTTATATTTCCTCATTCTAATGCATGGAGATTGTGTTCTTCATTTGGCTTAGAACCACGAATGGAACATAGTGAAAACAAATTTTTGAAGTATACAAGAAACAAATACTTACATAAATTACGTGTTAGTGATAAAGTAGTAACTCTCGTGATGGATGAGATACATTTAAAATCAGGACTTGCAAAATATTTTGAAAACAAACGTATATTGGGATTACAGGATATCATTTACTGTGCGTTACGAGAGATAACAGTATTAATAGAAAGTGTATGCAGATTGTTTCGCCTTAAAAAGAACTTATATTTATGTATAATCTACCAGATGGAGATAGTAGATCTCTTTTCATCTTCTGTGATAGTGTAATTTATTATACATTTTCGTCTGGTAACCACAATTTTTCTTCGCATTTCAGTTTGTATGGTCTTCTTAGGTGGCCATCTCGAAAGACTGCTCAGGCCTTGTATGTCTATATAGGTGATGTTGGTCAGGACTACTGATGCGCCCCACCCCAGCGGGGCGGGTCTGTGAAAACTCGATTGTGGTTGCAATAATGTAATCAACACTGCCAATGATTATTTGTAATGTTTTTGACACATCACTTATGGAAACTCGCCGGTAATTTCGGATAAGCTCTTCTATTTGTTGAGTGACTGATGTTGGTGTTCATCATGCGTGTGATACATTTTTAATCTGTTCTTGTCCTCCTCGGAAACTTTCATACCTGTAAAGCTAGTTTTAATGTCTACATAATCGTAAGTTATTCAACTAGAAAAAAATTAGTTTGAAATCTACTCAATACCAAAATAGTTATTTAAAAAAAAATGAAAATTCACGAAAAACAAAAACTGATTGTCTTAAAATCTAATTTGGAAACTTTATCAACATAACATATTACAGATAATCATCATTTAAGTGATAAAAAACTTGGAAACATAATTACAATAGGTTTTTAAAAGCATCTATGTTACTGTCTTAAAAAAGTAAAAAGACTGATTGTCTTAAAATCTAATTTGAAAACTTCATCAAGATAAAAAAATTATGTAAAGTTTTCCAGAGAGGACAACATACATGTGTACATAATCATGTTGTTGAAGTTGATATTATTTATCCTGGGACCAAGTATTATCTCTTATTTGAGATGGGAATTTACTTAAGAACAGTCAAGAAAATAGGAACGCGACTCCGATCCTTTCTTAGACTACCTCCTGACCTATTTTTCGTGCTGGCATTGTACTCCTGGGAGAGAACTGATGAGTAAATTTACACAAGAGTTAAGTAACGGTTTTGAGTAACTGCAGTGAATAGTTACACGACTTTTCTAGCTGATTCACGTCTGTCTTAATTACTAAATAAATGACAATTTCTCAATTTAATTAATTCCTTGAATTTAGATATTAAAATTAATGTACCTACACGGATCACACTAAATTCGATGAAGGCAATCGATGAAATTCTAATTAACAAAACTACTACTTAATATGAAGCTGAAACAAAAGATTTAGGATACAGTGATCACGATGCACAAATTCTTACCATTATAAGAAATGCGAACACTGCCCCAATAAATAATACACGTATGACTAGATTCTTTACTAAAATTAAAATAATATTATTCATTGATTACTTGATGCAGGAGTCATGGGACGCGGTTTATAACACTGTTGATACAAACGATAAATATAATTCTTTTTTTTCAACGCTTTCATTTCATTTTAACACTTGCTTTCCTGTTAAAAAAAGAAGATTAAATATTTCACAGAAAAGCAATTCTTGGACAACACTAGGGCTTAGGACATCTTGTAAAAATAAGCGAATTCTTTCTCTCATTTGTAAACATCATAACGTATCTCAACATATCCTCCTCTACTTTAAAAAAATACAAATCATTGTTAAGAAAAGTCAAAAGACAGGCTCAAATCATGAAACACGATCTGGATATTTTGAAAGAAGAAATTGTCTGCGTATATTCGGCCTAGAAGAGCAGGAGGGCGAAAACACTGGTCATTGATGTATCCAAAAAGATAAGTGCAGACTTGTCTGTAAATGATATAGATAGAAGCCATAGAGTCAGTCGCAAACTCGCTGGTAAAATCAAGCCAATTATACTGAAGTTTGTGAGTTGCAGGAAACGGCGACAGGTCTTCCAGTCGATGAGGCTTTTGAAAGGCCAAAGAATTACCATTCGCGAGGACCTCACGCACCAGCGTCTGGCCGAGCTGCACGCAGCGATCTCGCGGTTCCAGCTGCGGAATGTCTGGCCAGAAGACGGCCAAATGGTAATCAATGCAGGTAACACGTTTCCGCGTCTAAAGAATGGCTGAACTTAACTTTATTCAATAGCTTCGGGGCGCTCTTTTTTTTTCCTTTCTCTGAAAAGCGTTCTTCCTTACATTCTCCTACTCTCTCTCTCTCTCTCTCTCTCTCTCTCTCTCTCTCTCTCTCTCTCTGTCTCTCTCTCTCCCTCCCTCCCTTTCACACTCTCTCACATCGCTCTTACTTGTACCCTTTCTTTATTCTGTATACTTCTCATTAAGCCACCTCTTGCATTCTTCTGAGTCATAGGCAGTCGGCGGCCGTTTTAGAAAATTCCCGTTTTACCCCAATGCAAAGTACCCCACCCCACAGCCGTCGCTACCTGCATCTGTCCACTCTCTTCCCTGTCCACTCCGGCCGCTGTAGACAGCACGCCGTGTACTTCTAGGAACTGTTTTTACGTTGTGCACTTAAATGCACAATCTCTTCTTTTTCATCACTCCGAGATTCAGGAAATTGTAACAACACATAAATTACACACCTCACTCTTCATTAGTGAAACATGGCTCAAAAATCATTAAATTATCAAACCGTCAAAGTCCCCGGATACCGGCTTTGGAGATCTGATAGAAAATCCAGCGTTGCTGCACATGGCGGAGGTGTCGGTATCTATTTACGTGATGACATTAACTGCAAAGTTATTTTCTCTTCAGTAAATCATAAAGATCACTTCACCGAATACTTAATTGCTGAAGTTAATATGACAGGTAAAATATGTCTCTTGGGGGTAGTGTATTCTCCTCCCAAATCAGGCAACATTGACGAACTAGACGACTTACTCGCCTCCTATGTCACTAAATATGAGGACATTATTATTATGGGTGATTTTAATTGTAATGTACTGAAACAATCTGCCTCATCTGACAACTTTGCTGGTTTTTTTCGTAATATGAACCTAACAATTCTTCCCCTAAAGGCATTCACATCACAAGAGATACTGAAACATGCCGCTGCATTACATAACTTTCTCTATACTACGTATATTACTCTCGTATATAAGTATGTATACGAGATGGTAAAACTCTTCTAACACATGGTGTAGCCAATGTGCTGAAAAAGTAATTGAAAGCAAAACATCCGTCGGTCACAGCCCGTCTAACGGTCAGCCCGTCTGCTATTCTTCCTGTCTGCCGGTCTGCCGGTCAGCCGTTCTGCCAGTGAGCCGGACTGACCGTCTGCCGGTCTGCCCTCCGCCCCTTTGCCCATGTGCGTGTGCCCGTCTGCCCGTGTGCCAGTCTGCCCGAGACCCCATCTGCCCGTGTGCCCCGCTGCCCATATGCCCGGCTGCCAGACTGCCCTGTGTGTCTGCCCGTGTGCCAGAGTACCCGTGTGCCCGTCTGCCCGTCTGCCGGTCTGCCTGTCTGCGCGTTTTCCCTTCTGCCCGTGCGCCCGTCTGCTTGACTGCCCGTGTGCTCATCGGCTCGTCTCCCGTCTGCCGGTCTGCCCGCCTGCCGATCTGCCCTTCTACCCGTGTGCCCGTGTGCCCGTGTGCCAGTCTGTCCAAGTTCCCCACTGCCCGTGTGCCCGGCTGCCAGTGTGCCCGTGTACCCGTCTGCCGTGTGCCCGTGTGCCCCACTGCCAGTCTGCCCGTCTGCGCGTCAGCCCGCTGCCCGCCTGCCCGTGTGCCTGTCTGCCCGTGTGCCCGTCTGTGTGAATGCCTGTGTGGCCTTCTGCCGGTCTGCCCCTCTGCCCGTCTGACCATGTGCCCCTCTGCCCGTGTGCCTGTCTACCCGTGTGCCCGGCTGCGCAGCTGCCCGTGTGCCCGGCTGCTTGATTGTCCGTGCGCCCTTCTGCCGGTCTGCCCGTGTGCCCGTGTGCCCGTGTGCCCGTGTGCCCGTGTGCCCGTGTGCCCGTGTGCCCGTGTGCCCGTGTGCCCGTGTGCCCGTGTGCCCGTGTGCCCGTGTGCCCGTGTGCCCGTGTGCCCGTGTGCCCGTGTGCCCGTGTGCCCGTGTGCCCGTGTGCCGTGTGCCCGTGTGCCCGTGTGCCCGTGTGCCCGTGTGCCCGTGTGCCCGTGTGCCCGTGTGCCCGTGTGCCCGTGTGCCCGTGTGCCCGTATTGCCCGTGTGCCCGTGTGCCCGTGTGCCGTGTGCCCGTGTGCCCGTGTGCCCGTGTGCCCGTGTGCCCGTGTGCCCGTGTGCCCGTGTGCCCGTGTGCCCGTGTGCCCGTGTGCCCGTGTGCCCGTGTGCCCGTGTGCCCGTGTGTGCCCGTATTGCCCGTGTGCCCATTGTGCCCGTGTGCCCGTGTGCCCGTGTGCCCGTGTGCCCGTGTGCCCGTGTGCCCGTGTGCCCATGTGCCCATGTGCCCGTGTGCCCGTGTGCCCGTGCCCGTGTGCCCGTCTGCCCGTCTGCCCGTCTGCCCGTGTGCCCGTGTGCCCGTGTGCCCGTGTGCCCGTGTGCCCGTCTGCCCGTCTGCCCGTCTGCCCGTCTGCCCGTCTGCCCGTCTGCCCGTCTGCCCGTGTGCCCGTCTGCCCGTCTGCCCGTCTGCCCGTCTGCCCGTCTGCCCGTCTGCCCGTCTGCCCGTCTGCCCGTCTGCCCGTCTGCCCGTCTGCCCGTCTGCCCGTCTGCCCGTCTGCCCGTCTGCCCGTCTGCCCGTCTGCCCGTCTGCCCGTCTGCCCGGCGGCCCGTCTGCCCGTCTGCCCGTCTGCCCGTCTGCCCGTCTGCCCGTCTGCCCGTCTGCCCGTCTGCCCGTCTGCCCGTCTGCCCGTCTGCCCGTCTGCCCGTCTGCCCGTCTGCCCGTCTGCCCGTCTGCCCGTCTGCCCGTCTGCCCGTCTGCCCGCCTGCCCGTCTGCCCGTCTGCCCGTCTGCCCGTCTGCCCGTCTGCCCGTCTGCCCGTCTGCCCGTCTGCCCGTCTGCCCGTCTGCCCGTCTGCCCGTCTGCCCGTCTGCCCGTCTGCCCGTCTGCCCGTGTGCCCGTCTGCCCGTCTGCCCGTCTGCCCGTCTGCCCGTCTGCCCGTCTGCCCGTCTGCCCGTCTGCCCGTCTGCCCGTCTGCCCGTCTGCCCGTCTGCCCGTCTGCCCGTCTGCCCGTCTGCCCGTCTGCCCGTCTGCCCGTCTGCCCGTCTGCCCGTCTGCCTGTCTGCCCGTCTGCCCGTCTGCCCGTCTGCCCGTCTGCCCGTCTGCCCGTCTGCCCGTCTGCCCGTCTGCCCGTCTGCCCGTCTGCCCGTCTGCCCGTCTGCCCGTCTGCCCGTCTGCCCGTCTGCCCGTCTGCCCGTCTGCCCGTCTGCCCGTCTGCCCGTCTGCCCGTCTGCCCGTCTGCCCGTCTGCCCGTCTGCCCGTCTGCCCGTCTGCCCGTCTGCCCGTCTGCCCGTCTGCCCGTCTGCCCGTCTGCCCGTCTGCCCGTCTGCCCGTCTGCCCGTCTGCGCGTCTACCCGACTGCCTTTCTGCCTGTCAACCCGTCTGTCCGTTTGCCCGTCTGCTTGACTGCCCGTGTTCCCGCCTGCCCGTGTGCCCGTCTACTTGACTGCCCGTGTGCTCGTCGGCCCGTCTGCCCGTTGCGCGTCTACCCGACTGCCTTTCTGCCTGTCAACCCGTCTGTCCGTCTGTCTCTAGTTGATGTTTTCAAATTTTGAAAAACATCAATTTCTACTAAACATTAACTATACTAGTAAATCATGAAGTTTTGTATGCACCCCGGCTTTACTAGATGTTTTTACCCCTCAGGCTACTTCCAAACCCTCGGGCCAGAGGTTCTCGGGTTTGGAAGTCGTCTTCGGGGCAAACACATTTACGTAACGCCCTTGATACATAATTAACTATTTTATGTTAGAATTATGCGGCGGCGATGGTGTAGCGGTTAGCTTATTGGACTGCTATACCCAAGTTTGCGGGTTCGATACCGTGGATTTTTAAGGGCGAAAAAATCCTTCGTACGCCTTCCTTCGGAGGGGAAGTAAAGCCGGCTGTCCCATGTTAGTACATTTACTGCATGTAAAAGATCCTCAAGCCTAAATGATGCCTCTGAGCTCAATTCAAATCGCCTGTTTCGTCGCCCAACTAATACCTTCTTTCTCCCATGTTTGGTGAAAGGAGTGTAACGAAATTTGCGTGGTCAGACGGAAGAGAAGGCCTCATGGTCTGAGTCTCGCCACGTAAAATAAGGCAAATTCAATTCAATTATAATGTAACCACTTACATGTAATTTGGTTTAGGAGAACTTTGGATTCTGCTAAAACTAAAATTGATTATCACCGCCCAACCATAACAAAGTGGTATAATATCATGTAAGGCTGAGCCATGGTCTACCAATCTTCCAAAAGTCCTTTCATTCCTTTGAGTCGTCTTGGAGGAGTTAGCAGTCCAACACTGTCACATTAATCGTCTCCTACATTTTTTATTATACATATCTTTTACAGCTAACACACGCATCCAATCACCATAAATGATATGTCTAAAGAAACAGAATTTCACGGAGACGTAACGAATTGCACTTTAAAGATATAAAGGATTTGTTAAAAAACACAGTTAAATTATCGATGGCAAATACAACCCGCAACACACGACAGCATTGTCAAAATCGATGTAGTTAAATAACTTCTAAACTATGGGTTCCAGTGCCTTAAAAATTAAAATTTGGAAGTCAAAGGCCTCAACGAAACGTTTCTCATGCCGTAATCTTCAGCATGAGATCTTCTGGAACATTCAATTACAATTTTGTAGGTTCTACCCCACTAGTTCAGAGCCCAGCAGAATCTGCAACTCTGTGTAAAATTAAACAAATTACTTGATATTTTATGCGAATGAATGGCACGAGTGTACATCTCTGTTCGGTAATAACTAATAACGTTAAATAAGAATAGTTTGTACTGTCAAGGGTGTATTGTATTGTTATCAGTTACAAGGAGACATAGCGCAAGTGACGGAGGATAAGAGGGTCTTGAAAAAAAAGATATATTACCAAATAATGTTGAAAGGTAAAAATAGGGATGGTGGGGTTTAACATCCAAGAGGTCTCTCACGGGTACACTAGTTTTTACCATCTCGTAAACATACGTATATGGGGAGTAATTAACGTAGTATAGAGAAAGTTATGTAATGCTGCGCGAAAAAACAGCGGATTTTAGGCGGAAAAAAATTCATTTCCGAGCTCTGGTAACAAAAAAGTGCATAAAACCAGTTGCTTAATTACGAAAAGAATCCTCTAATACGTGGTGTACCCAAAATCTCAATTTTGTTGGTTCTTCACGCCGAAAAAACAAATGGAAGCAAAACGTTAGTCCGTGAACACTACTAGCACCTAAACCGTGCGAACGATTTTTTTCTAAATTGAAGAAATTCGTGTTAATTTGGCTCTAGTTGGAGCTTTGAAATTTTGCAAAACATTCTTTAAAATTTGGGGATACTTTACCTGAAGACCCCCGGACATTTTCAAAATTTTCTCAAAAACGGCTCCAAATTTTTCTTTAAATTTCTTCTAATAATTAAGTAAAATACACTTATTAAGGTGACATAGATCCGATTTCGACGGTTATCTCTGAATTTTTGAAAATGGCAAATGTTTGAATTTTTTGTCGAGGTCTTCCTACAATTATAAAATTGAAGATAAGAGGATTTTCCTTAAAATGAAATTTGTTGTTCATAATTAATTTTTTCATAAGGTGATATAGATTTCTTTAAAAGTTTTAGTAGTTTTCGTGCAATACTGTATGCAATATTTGCAATTAAAAAAATACAAAAACAAGGTTTTCTCGAAAACGGCTCCAAATTTGTTCTTTAAATTTTTGGAAATAGTAGAGTCAAAGTAACTCTATAAGATGATATACACGCCATATTGATCAATTTTTTGTTTTTTCAAAAATGACAAAAATGTGGACTTTTACTTCTCTCACATCGGTAATATTTACTCTAGAGGTGATTTCTTCACATTATATTTACATGTATTTGTGCTTGAAATAATGTCCAATAGTTTCTGGAAAATACGAAAAATTTTTCGGTAAAAATTATCTCTAAATTCCGCATTTTCAGAAACGCTCAAACGCCATTTTCTTAAAAATAACTCTTTAAATAAGAATTTTCCTTCAAATTTTTCCAATGGATAGTGCTAATTGTGCTGTTTAATACGACTTATTGTTCATTTTGTATTGTTTTGTTTTTTCCCATAAATTACACAAATGATTTTTTAATATCTCTCGCCGTTTATGCACATTTCCATCGATTTGTATTGCATTTGTGATATTGGTTTAGTGGTGAGTTATAGTTGACATATACATAATTGAAATGATTGAAGGCGTTGCCATTGTCAACCATACTATTTATTTGAATACGAGCAGCTTTCGATGGCTTAGCCATCATCAGTTTTCTGATACAAGAAAATATAAACAAAATTAGAGTTAACATAGTTACTTCATTTAAAAGCATCTTAAGAAATGGAAATTCTTTCTTTCTTTCTTTCTTTAATTCTTTACCTTATATTTCTTAAGATGGAGGAAAAACCTTCCTCCGGTACAATTGAAATTGTGGAGATGTGACACTTTTCTTGTGCCCCGACATATAGAATACATATTATAGTCGGTACCGCGTCCACCGACATTGTAGTTTTCCAAGGCGGCGAACCCTGACCGCCGGTCGCAAGGTCAGGGTCGGGGTGGCCGCGTTGTTACTTGTTCGCTCGGCCCGCCTCGCGCCTCGCCCGCGCCTCGCGCCGCCCCGCGCCGCGGCCCTCGCTCCGACCGCGCGCGCCGGAGCTCTCCGCTTGGATGCAGGCAGCATCCCCGTTGCCTGGCAACCCCATTCAACATACATGACGTCAAACGAAATCTCGTCTCGCGATTGGTTCACAATGTACTGTAGCCATCAGATGACGTGCTACTTTTGGCGCCATGCCCTACGGGCGGCGCGCCGCCATTGGAGAGTCATCCGTGACGTCACGCCTCGCCCACACGCCGCGCCGCGCCGCGCCGCCCGCGAGTGAGGCAGCGCGGCGCGCGAGAGATCGATTGTCGAGAGCGCGGGGAGGAGCGAGACGTTCCCCGCGCGTCGGACGCCGACCCTCCCCACCCCGCCGCCACCACTCCGCTCCGCTGCCCCGCTCAATGATTGATGACTGCCCGTCCCATTAATTGGAACTCACAACGATTTCAAAGCGGACGACGAACAGTAACATTTTGGGCGACGCGCTCTGAACGCACTGGCGGCCTCCCCGCGTCACTCGCTTCCCGCCCCGTCCCGCCGCTGGCCTGGCGGGCCCATCGCTTCCTCCAGGTCTGTTAGGAGGTCTCCCCGCTGTTTCTAGCAGCCACTCGCTGACGCTCCCACATCACGCGCTTGCTGAGCGGGAATAGCGTTGCCTCTGCAGCATAATTGTCTCACCGGTCGTAGGGTTCCAGCCCCATGACGGATTTTTGACCGTACGTGTAGAGCTGGGTCGGAATCTCTATCTGGAAGAGGTCAGCCGGCTGCTCTGTTCCAAAGTTTTCAAATATTCTGCAATCAGGAGCTAGCAGGAACAGCACACTCACAGAGTGGCCAAGTATCGAATGCGATCTTCACTTCCTCGTCCTTATAGTATTCCCCCATTCCGCCCCCCCCCAATTCACATTACTTGCAGGACACTTCCACACATCGGGAGATAAGTCAGGAGTTTAGAGCTTGTTGGTAACGCGCTGGTGAAGACACCCCGATGAAAAATGCGAAAGACGCCTTGTGACGTTCCAGCGCGAAGGAACACCGCCACCTCCCGACAAATAACGTTCACTACACTTAGGAGACTAATTACCAAAGTAATTGAGGCACTCGTGAAACTACTCACTGACTCACCCAACGTTGCCAGCTCTACTTGTACCAGCCTTGCCTGCCGCAGATACACATTAACGCTCCCATATTACGTGCTACTGTCACTCTCACTAGTTCTCCTCTGACCTCACCTGTCACAATCATCATCCCTGTCACATTTCTACAAGAATCTAGTGCTTCATATTTTCTCTTACTTCTATCTTAACAACAACCACTCCCTGACATTTGCTCCTCTGAAACTGACTGTTGCTCCACCATACTCGGCCATTTTTTTGCCTTTGAAACAGTGAACGCCATCCTGGCCCGGGCTAAATATCCTTGAGTTCTTTTGAGACAAAAGCTAAGGATATTTATTTATTTGCGAAAATTATAATTTGTTTCAACATTTGTTTAATTGATTGATCGATTTATTAATGATTCCGAGAGCGTCTATAGTTCAGGTCATTAGTCCCGTAAGTCTACACTTACGCATGCTTTCCCTCGAAAGGTGGCAGTGAACTTCCCTGGCTGGATGGTGAGGTCTGTCGCCGTGACGGACAGTGAGTCTGGATGGTGAGTCGTCAAGCGGGGTCTTCAAGTATCTCTTATTAGCGGGGCCCCGCCTCAGCAAGGACAAGCTGCTATCTCTCGACAGGTCCCCTGGAATGTGTGGTAGTGTAGAGCATGTAAGTGTAGGTAAGGAGTGAGGATAGGACAAGGAAGGGGAAGGAACGTTTGTGGGTAATCTGTGGCCCGTTTGTGAGGGTACTACTCCGGCAATCGTCCGGTATTGATAAGAGAAACCACGAAAAACTAGCAATCAGAGCAGCCGCCGCTAGAATTTTCCTCCAGATAGCGACTGAATTTGACATAGCTATCGAGATACTGTCGAAAATCCTGCCACTGTCGGGACTCGAACCGAGGACCTTCCAGTCAAAGGTATTGCAGTGACATCAGTTGTTGCCCTGACCCAACTCTCCCGGCAACATTTGTTCAACACATCTAATAAATACCAAATGGCTAAAATAATAGATTATGAAACCAATTAATATATTATTGTATTAATGCCTTCATTTCCCGATATTTCGACCCGTGAATATTTTTCTTTTTCATGAAGGCATCCCTTACAGATACCTCTAACATCGTGTTAGTAGCTCGCCTACAAAGGAGTAGCTTGGGGCCACGCACGAAATTCCGAGGGAGGGAGCAAAATGCGCAACGGCGCCGCGACCTCCACACCAGACATCAGGCGCCGGCGCCGCGCCGCCTCGTTATGGCCGTCGGCGTTCAATTACGTAAACCCCTCGCGACAGGAAATGGCGCCTGGACAACGTCTGTTTTGGGGGCGAGAAGAAGGAGGTGCAGAAGTATAGAAGCGTGGTGTAATTCGCCACAAGGTCAAATGTAGTCTAATTTAAAGCTAAAATATCTGTCTGTGCTCAAAGAGGATGTCAAAGTTGATTTGCAGTCAGTAGTGGAATTAGCAATGTGCTGGTTTTGAATGAAAGGAAAGTCTCAGTATTTCAAAATTAGCATAAACAAAAGTGTTAAGTCCAGGAATGCCCAAATTCATTTTTGAAGAGAAATAAATGGCGGCAAACGTAGGGAGAGAATATCTGTCTTTTAGCTGTGATTGAATGATATGACCGTTTCATTTTGAGCCGTAGAGAAGAGCAGATAGGAGTTACAGGAACATCACAACAACAGAGCAGTCGTTATCGGAAAAGCGAGCAGAGTAATTTGTAGATGAAAGGGAATGATATGAAGATTTCGGGATGCGGCCAATAGTTATTTACGAGCTCTGCATTTGGCCCGTGCTTGTGAGTCCCGCGCCCGCGCCCGTCCTCAGCCGCCTCCGTCGCACCCTCCGCGCCCACTCCGCCACGCGCCGCGCGCACTTCAATTGTTACGCGAGAATGGCGCGCCGTGCTGCAGCCTGGCGGCGGGTGGCTGAACCGCGCGGCCAAGGGATGTGCGCGCGCCGCCGTCGCTGCCGCCGCCGCCGCCGCCGCCGCCGCCGCCGCCGCCGCCGCCGCCGCCGCGCCGTGGCCTGGAGGGGGGAAGCCGTTGGCGAGGGGAGGCCGCGGTCGCGTCCCCAGACCGTGTTCAGGATGACACGGCCGCTCGGCGGGCTGCCTAACTAGACAGGGGCCGATTGCCGCCGCGTGGTGTTCTCACGCCGTGTGCGGGCCGGGGGCGGCGGGTGAGGGCGGCGCGCCCCCATGTGCGGTGCGTGTGCGGGTGCGCGGACAGTGCGTGCGGCGGCGGTGCGCGTGTGTCGGTGGCGATGGGCGGCGTCGGCGCCGGCGGCGGCGGCGGCGGGGGCTGCAGCTTGCTCCTTGGTGACTCCGCGACCTGGACGCCGCGGGCCGACCGCCGCGTGAGCCTCGGCGCTCCGACGACCAACGCCCTCCGCGGGACCCCACGGACAGGGCGGCGGCCTCCCCGCTGCCCGCTCGCCCACGGCCGCCCTGCCGTGCTCCGAAGCCGCCACCTCGCTCCCTCCCTGCTCCCTGCGCGTTCGCGATCACAATGAACAAGGTAAGCGAAACCGCCACTACCACTACGTCTGAGGAATATTATACACACTTTTTACTCAATGTCTGTTCATCAACTCTCTATACGACCTTACTCTTCCCCGGAAATATCTTTAAATCGCCCACAAACGTATCAGTATTCCCACAATGAAGCTCTCGCCTGTCTCCAATGCAACCGGCGCGCGTCCTGGTTCCTGTCGGTCGTCGATACGCGGCGAGCAGCCCCGCGGCGTTGCCGCTAATGCCGTTCGCTCGCGTCAGAACGAGTGGCGGTGGCAGGCGCGGTGACGCAACCCGCTCGGCCCCCGCCCGCCCCACCGCCGTCCACCGCTCCGCCCTGCAGTGCCCCGTCACACGCGCTGCGGCCCTTTAAAAGGACGGCTGGAGGGCGTGGGCACACGTGACCCACTTCTCACTCATTTCCACGAATTGCTATTTAATTTCTGCGGGAAGTACTGTTGATCATTCGGTAACTTGAGCGTTAAATATTTAATGATTTAAAAACAAATGAAATGTTTCAAGAATTTATAATACAGATGACGTAAGAGTTTATAGACACGTTTCACGCCGGCAATGTGAAGGCGTTACAGTAGCGGATATTGATGATATATTATATCATAGTTGTATTTCTACCTTAAGTGGCAAGAGGTATTCAACTAGCCAGAAGTACTTGCTATGATAAAGAAAATAGATACATTTATGTGCTTTATAATAATAATAAGACACCTAAATGAACAGAATTTTGGGAAGGTCACAAATCCAAACTCTTAAATTTTATTGAAATACAAGTAATTAAATTAATAATTCATCGAGGAGGGCACTACAAAACGGAAAGCAAGTAATGAAACTAAAAAGATAAGAAGAAATAGAGGAATATGTATGAATATATCTATAAAAAGAACTCACTTTAAATACTCTTATTACAAAAATAAGTAATCAATATTATTAAATAAAAACATTTTCTCTTATAGTTCTGTTATAATAACGCCTCAACCTAAGATTTGCCGACGCATTGTTTTGTTCGCTACGTCAGCTGAAGAATTAGAAAGTATGTTACAATAGTTAAATAAGTAAAGTACCAAAACAGGATAATCAGATTGATTAATAGAATCAATATATCATCAATATATCAGAAAGATCAATATATAATCAATATATATATATATATATATATATATATATATATATATATATAAATATATATATATATATATATATATATATATATATCAAATATATATATATATATATATATATATATATATATATATATACATAAAACAATAATTAGTAAATATGTTAACATTTGTAGTTGAAAATGACAATTTGTTTGTGAAAGTATCTCAGTGGCACATTTTTGTCACCTTTTTGAGTCTAGAACAGAAAGAGTCAATTTAGTACTTTTAATTAGGAGTCAAAGTTGAGGAATGTAAGTAGCCATGTATATCGGCACTAATTTGAGAATCTATAATGGAGTTGTAAGGGGAATCGGCAAGTTTCTTCCTAATATATAACACGGAATTTCCTTCACTCACAAACCAATTCATTTCCACAAACTCTAACACTACACATTCACAAACGCCCAATAATATCAATAACACTCCCATTTTTAGTGAAATATAACTATACAATTTCCCCACACATCTGATTATAATTCATTAATTACTAACAGTGAATCAAATACTCTCTTTAATCCCCCATATTTAAACTTTAATACATTCTCTTCTCCCGCAACTGCTTCATGGCAAGTAATATCAATGACATTACCTCATTAAACTGATATTCAAATGATCTGGAACGCCAGAAAAACATATTTCAGCATTTTTTAATCACACAAAATATTGACATTGCTTGCATTAGTCAGATACACTTTACTGCTGGTGAAAAGTTTCTCATCCCTAGATACAAAATTTAGAGAACAGATCGTAATTCTACGCATGCCTCTGGCAGGGCATGTACATTGCGGATCAAAAGGAAAATAAGAGTTAAACCCATAAGTTAATTTACAGACAGACTTAGTGAAGGGCATATGTAAATTGCGGACCGACTACCTACCCTTCCAGGTAAAAGTGGAAGATGACCAGTTAGTACGGTGCAATTAGTCCCAAACCACGACATTCAAAGTAAAAGTTTCCCTCCAACTCGAAATTGTTCAGTCCACATATTGTTTGGTAAAAAGTAACACCATTTTGAGCGTCGGGTTCGGGGGCGAGGGGTGGAAAAGTTGGTAAATTAGTAGTGTGTTCTTAAATATTTCGAAAACTACACGATGTAACGCAAAAAGTGCAATACACAAAAATAATTTACATTAAATCCCAAACAATAATGTGTGTAATGTGTATTTCTTGCCCGTGTATATTTTTGCTAAAGTGAACGGTCCTAGAGTAACGGAGGGTGTAAAAGTATAATTTTTTTCCTATTTTCTAGATTCTTTGGAAAAATATGACATTATTACAAAGGAAACTATTTTTTTATACAGAGTTGTGTTTTGTAAAGGCACACTTACGATTTTAGTGGCTGGTGGTATGTTAGAAATAAGCCCTTGAAGGAACGACAACCTTACCACCTTTCCAAGGGGCGCTGCTTTTTAAGGGAAAAGAAACGTTCACAGGCCTAGGCCATTCGTATAAACCTGTGATACGGAGAAACCCACTCTCAACTTTCTCTGTACAATGTCACATTAAAAATGATATAATTATATATAATAATTATTATACAGCTAATATTTTTATATTTTAAAATAATTTATGTTGGAAAGAATTTCATTCTTAATCATAATATTTTTAAAACTACAGCTTTTGGAAGTTTTTCTATTGAAAGTAGGCACACGTGGCTGTATATACAACCATATTTTATTAAAATTTTTCAAGTTCTGTCCTCTTCAAACATAGCACCCTCCTCTTCTGTATCTTCGTCTTTGATGATCGTGTCGCTGCTATCACATCCTAGGCCTGAGAAATTACCGCATATGCTTGAACAGTTTAGACCACTCTTTCTACACTCGCAGTTAGGGACGCATTGGTCTTTGCAGGCGCACACTATGAGGGAAAGTAATTCTTGGGGAGCTGCACGACGTGCTGTTGTATTGATTGATTGATTTTTTCGTGTTTCCGGGCGCGTCAACTGCTTTGGTCATTAGTCCCGTTGGTGTAGTGCATGTTTTTTTCTCGGGAGATGGCGGTGATTTTCCCCCGCTGCACGGCGAGATCCGGCGCCGACCTACCGTCGCACGGTGGGGTATTTGGCCGATTTAGGCGGCCAAAATTATTTTCGCTGTTTAATTGATTCTGAATGTGCCACCTTTCTCATTCGTGGCTTTTTATGAGATATGAAAGAGATTTTATTAAGAAAAAATAAGTTTTGAACTCTTTATTTGTTTATAAATACAACCCCAAGAACAGAGCTCATTTCAGGGATACCATATGTTTGGGCTGAACTAAATACAAAATATAATATAATACTTTTATTAATACGAAAAAACAATAATCTTTAAAGAATACAATAAATGATCAAAAATACAATAAATAATAAAGAAAAGCTCACAAATCTAAAGAAATTTCAAAATGAAATAATCTGCAACTACATTCGTTTATTGGACCTTTGGTAATATGCAGTGATATACAGTAATATAATTCAACTAATTGCTTTGTTGATAAAATTTGAGTTTCACGTAGAACAAAATATTGCAAAATAGTGATAGAAAAGATGTTTATAACAGGTATGATTCTTCATCCGAAGATAATTGTAGTTATTCTGAAGATTCATTATCTTCAGCATGAGTAGCATCTGGATACAGATATGTAGTTTCAGCTGGAAGTAACATAGCTAAGGTTTCCTTTAGGAGAGGCCTCTTGATTTTTGGAGGTATTGGCCTCATACCAGTAATGAGAGGATCAGAACTTAATAGTAGTCTGTTAATCACGTCTAGGTTGCAAGATACCCTGGAAAATTTTCTTGCGTTCCAAAATTCCAATTTTTCGTTCATATCTTGTAATTTTTGTTGCTGCATCATGTTAAATACCTTTTTTCGAGTAAATACGTTGATGCCCGTATGCCCTAAAACGAAATTTGGAGGAAATTAAAAAGTAAATAAACTCATGTAAAAAAAATCCGTGAATCGCATTCGTACATAATTGGCTATATATCGTACAAAACCGCGCGAATCCGCGGTTAATTTTTACTAATTTGTAAAATAGAAAACGTAACCCTTCCATTTCACCAAAAATTGTTACTCGGAAACCCCCGGAAGTACACTAATTTAGCTACATTAATTGAAATTTGCTTCATTAAAACTTGAAAAGCTCTATCTCAACTAAAATAATTAAAATAATTAAAATAATGAAAATACACATAACGTGTACACACTTACCTGCTTCATCAGTCTCTTCACTTCAAAATCGAAACGCAGTAGACGCAATTCACTGTGAGACTGAAGCCCGCGCGGGAGACAAGAACGAACAGGCGCACTTCACAAGTGGAGAAGTTCTGACAAGTTGCACCTGTCGTTCAAATTTGTGCAGCTGGTTATTCCCTGACCTTTCAGCTTTACAATGAGGTATTTTTTATTTGTCTGGAATGAAATTTGAAAATTTGACTTTTGGCCGCCTAAATCGGCCAAATACTCCACCGTGCGTCGGCTAGTGGTGTTTCCCCCTAACCAGGACTCTCCCACTAGCGGGGCACCGCCCCAGCCGGGACAAGCTCTAAGCTCCTAGCTGGAAAGCTAGTGTCGAAAACTCTGCCGCCGTCAGGACTCGAAACTAGGACCTCTCGGTCACAGGCACTGCAGTGACATCAGTTGATGCACAGAGTTACCGCTCCCGATACGTGCTGTTGTAATTGGCCTCAGGTGTTTGCCAATTTTCTTCCACCCCTACTCGAGCGGATTCTTCTTCTCATTCAGCCACTGCTTCACCTGATGGTAGGTTCTAATTGAATGCTGCCTGGAAGCTGCTAAAGTGGGGGAAGTACAGACAAATTTAACAATGAATGAATAGTGAGATTTCTGATGCGGTGTTGACGTTATTAAATGAAAAAATAAAGGAAATCATCTCCGTCAACTTTATAGTTATTAAGTTGACGGCAAGGCTTCCTTTGTTTCTTCATTCAATGAATGACTAGTTTTAACAGTGATTGATGAAGCTAAGAAAGGCGTTGAAGCATGCGTATCTATGATAACACGGATTTACTAGTCTAGTTGACGGTCGACGCACCCTCAGAGAACAAATTGAAAATGATGCTTTCAAAGAAAGGCAATCATCAGGAAAAAGGGTACACTCTTTCTGACAGCCAGTAAGGCATTGGACATATGAAAGGTGTACTCTTAACAATATACGTCTTTACAGGATGTGACACTATGTCAGCTATCTACAAGAAGGGGAAAATTACACCGTCTAGGAAAGTGCAAGCCAAAACAACGCTCTTCGTACAAAACTTCTAGTCTTCAACGACCCCCAAGCCACTGCAGTGGCAGACGTTGGAAAGCATTTTCTTCTTGCGATGTTTGGAGCCCAGAACACTGAAGAGTGTTCTCGCTACCAGAGGTAACTGAAGACTATTGCAAAGCAGCTTTTTCATTCATTGTTCAACGCGAAAGTAACTAGAAGTAATACAAAATGGCACAGACTTTCTTGTACTAGTTAGTTTCCTAATTTATTTCCTATGAGCAAGGTTTCGAACTTGCCACATACTTTTGCCAGCCTCTATCTACCGCCACCCAAAGTACATTTTTTTTAATTCAAAAATTTTTCGGTTTCCTAATCATTGAACTGAAATATTACCTTGAGAATATTACAGAAGTATAAAACCAAGTCTATTAAGAAAATTTTCCTTAACAAATTTTGTTCCGTTTTTAAGAAAACGGCGTTAAGCAGTACTCTAAGTGGGAAATTTGAAGCTTTCTTTCTCAGATATCTTTCGAGTTTTCGAAAAACTTTATTGGAAATCATTTGAAGCACTTCTACTCACAAATGCAATGATGTATGCAAATTGCTGGAAATGTGCATATTAACGGCAGGAGACATATTAAAAAACATTGCATTGTGTATGTTTTGAAAAAACAAAAGCATACAGCAGAATGAAGTTTGAAGGAAAACTCTAGAGCCATTCTTGAGAAAATGGCGTTCAAACATGTCTGAAAACGCAGCATTTTGAGTTCAATTTAGTTCAAAACTTTTCAGTTTTCAACTTTATATTTATAATCCTTTAAAGCATATTGCTCATAAATACAATAATGTAAACAAATTGCCGCTAAAGTAAACATTAACTACTGTAATGTATCTTTCTCTATCGTCCTCGCTTATGCTCGCCCGCGCTTTGAACAGCCATATATAATGAATCCCCCCCTTTTTTTCTTTCCCTTTCCAACTATCTAGTACCGTGGGTAAGCTGGTGATCCTATACAGGAATCCAAACGGATTGTGCGTGCTAGGGTAAATAACGACGAATATTTTTGATCGATAAAAACGAACCACATTTTGGTTCGATGGTTTATTAATATTTCCTAGCCTTCCCTCTTTTCATTGTATACGGCGACAATTCACCGTCTTTCTTTCTACACTAGTACATAGTGCCCTATAACATAAACATTCCAAACAGAAAAAATAACACACAACAACGAAAATCACTCACACACAATAACACAAAACAATATAAAAATCCCATTCATACATCGAATGCGCATTCCCTACTTTTCTTTTGACTATTTCTTATTTTAATTCTACTGACAAAACTTGATCTTCGATAATTCTCTTTAGTTATGGAATGCGTCTTCAATGAAGCATCTGCAAGGAATTCAGGCACACACACACATATATACGCGTGTCACTTCCCTGTTTTGCGGCTCAGCTCTCGTAACAGGGATGTCTGGTGGCCGCCGTCCAATGCTCTTCGATGTGCGGTCGCCGTCTACTCCTGCTCGCGGTCGCCTTCGGAAACCACTTCTAGCAAACCGCTATTATTCGCATAAATGTTACCATTCAGCTGCCAGTCCGTCACCGACTAATAAAATTATATGTGTTCGCGGCGTACTGTTCGGCAACACAGACAAAACGAAAATCAACTATTTTTCGCGTGTCGTCGAACACGTCCCTTCTTGAAATTACTACCGCTCGCACCCGTTTATATTGAAAATAATCGTCCAATCGTACCGATCCGGGTATCTATTCTTTTATATTCCATAACGAAATGTTCGTCGCGTTGAATTTTCTTACACGAAAATAAAATACATCTCGTACCGTACGAGATAGTAAAAACAATCGAGTATCGCCGATTGATGAAACACTTTAATTTCAATCTTCATTAGCTTTAAAGTACTTTTTTTCTATTTTCGTTCACACTTACTTTTTTGACCTTAAAATATGTATACACGCGTATTGTATTGTGAGTTTTTCCTTTCTGGTATATGAAGAAAGGTCATCTGGTGACTATTTTTATTTCTTTCATTCTTTGTTTCATTTTTATCAATCAGTAAAGAGTTTGGGCAAACAGTTGTACTGTAGTACCTACGGTGGAATCTGTTTCCCATAACGACCTAAAATGCCTCTTTAATAAATTTTTCCATACACTAAAATCTATGAGAAATTTAATCGATTAATGCATTTAATCGATTAATCATTATAAATGCACACAGAGTAAATGTACCCTGTTCAATATCAATATGTAAAAATATGACTGCGGTATAGTTTGCGTATTCTTTTATTTTTAAAGAAAATAAATTAACAGAAATAACTGAAATGGTACAATCTTCACTGAAAAGAAATAGAACGATATTTGTTGAATCTTATTCACTTTTAATTACTCAGAGTTGTCAAACACACTTCAGTAATGATTTTTGATCCTAGTGCGTTTGAAACTGATTTTAGGGTCTTCATAGGTAAAACTTTTACAGATGAAACATTTGGCTCTTGCTTTAAAAATAGTGTTCCCTATTTTTCAACATACGCAAATTCGCCTTGAACAACTTGATGGATGACGGATTACATTCTTTTATCTGCCGATTTATTTTGTTTTCTTTCTATGTAATAATGACACAACTAGCTCCTGGAATTAAGACAACTGGTATTTTAGGCAACTATAAAATATATATTTATAAGTGAGAGAGGTACCGTTCAAATTGCAAATCATGGACATAATTTATCTCATCTTGCTGCGGGTACTCGTGACTTGAATCAAGGATGTCCGAGAGGCAATGTGTTGGACTTTGATACTACAGAATTTTTCAAGTTTTCAAGGAACTTTCGAGAGAAAATAAAAACCATGATCATTGCATGTAATAAATATGCGGTGTATTAGAAAATTAAATTTAATGATACCTGCTATAATACCTAATATGCTATGATATTGCAATGTTACCTAACAATTAATGATCCATTTCATTTCCACCCTTGAATTTTCAAAACGTGAGTAACGAGTAATTTTTGCACTGCAACGAAATGAAGATATAATTAATTAAGCCCAAATTGAATTTGATTCAGCTTGATTTGTTATGATATAAAATATGTATTACTGAGGAATCAGAAATAATTTAGTGAGTTTGATGGGGATGCAAATTATGAATATTATACAATAATTATCGACCACATTCATTGAACGTTTTACTTTTGGTACAGGATAGGAAATATTAATAAATTCAATTCTACAAATGTCAATTTTTGAAACGGGAGTAGATTTGTAGAAAAACAGGTTGCTTCAGTAGAATATGAAATTCATTTCTTTTTAATTAGTTGTTTCCTCGTTATTCAAATATCATGGTTTGGTAAAACACGAATCCAATTTACTTCCTGCTATTAGTAATGAGTTTGAATTGCATTTCTAAGGTACACATGCATTATGAAAATGAAGATGATCGGGAAAAGGGATGGAGAATGAACAAGACATAATTTTTCATTGTCCTTTGTGAAGATGTCAGAATTTCATTCTTTTAATAGTCCTGGGGTTGAATCTGGGCGCCTGAAGTGATTGGACACATTTTAAGCTGAATGCAAGGTACTAGGCTATAACGTTCGTGAGGCTCTTTTGAAACATATGAGTTTATCTTTTGAAACGTATAAGAGCTATCTTATTGCCACTTCATTTTTAAATACGGAACATCACTTAATAAAAGAATTGTATGTACGCAGTGGAATCGATATATCAGCCCAATGCTTTCACTTCTACTCAAAATTGAACAACCGCTCTGGATATTTAAATATTTTCATGTCTCATCAAAGTAGGTTCATGCCATTTTAATTACATTGTATTTCGAATAGAAAAAAGATTGAGGAAAAGCGTGATCTTGTGGAAGAAATGGAACGTAAGCGGCATATATCCTAGTAGTCAATATTTTTTATTTTGAATTGTTGTACTGTTTTAAGACAGTTGAGTTCAACTGAAAGAAATCTAATCCACCGACCATAAACCTAACACATCATTGTTGACCATGAACTTTAAACAAAACGTGTGTTTATAGAAGCAACAATTCGGTTACCTAGATAATTGCGCCACAATATTTTCTAAGTTTTAATGTTTCAGCTAATCGTTTGTTTGTTTTTCGATAACCGAGCCCTCTCTCAGAGAGATTTGTATGGAGTGCCTATTAATCATTAAAAAAAGGAGCTAGGACATTATCAACGCCGAATCTCGTATTTCCAAGAAATCCTCTACAAGGCGCATGTGAATGAAACGTTGCATTCGACACCCTTCTTTTGTTTACGGGAGGGGGGTTGTTTTTGTGCAGCTCCACAAAGAACACGACAAGGTCACGACTTGGAATACGTTTTCTTCCGTGGGTGTGTAGGAGGTATTTTAATTTTACACGTCATCAAGAAAGCCGATGCTTATCAACAACTCTCTGATTAACTGATGTAGAACACGCACTCACGTCTGGAAACAAATTCAAGTCTTAACAGGATTCGACCATGACCACACTTCATGATACGACCCAGGAAAGGTATTAATTCACTGACTTTTTTTATGAAGATAAATTTAACAACTACATCGTGTTGTCTTAAAATTGTGATAACGATATAGATTCCTTGAGTCACATACCGTGAACATCACGTTCATTTGGTAAATAAACTTATAAAATAGTACATATTCATTACTGATTAGCAAAACATGTTTTCAAAATACATGGTTATATTCCAGTTCGCGTGATGACTCTCCCTGAAAGGAAAAACAAAAACAGGAGTCTACGATAGTAATAGTGTTAAACGTAAATGTGAATTAATTCCATCCTCTATCTACAACAAATTAGATGTTGTTTAAAGCTGGTAACTGTTGTTTAGTTTGGGGTTCGCGGAAAGAGTTATAGCATCCCTTGCTAGCTCCAGTAATTCTACACCAAACGCTTTTGTTATTTACCCTTCCATTTCTCGTGCATCCGCTACAGATTAAATAATTTTTCCCTGGAGTGACAGAGTGTCGTGGGCGAAGCGGGGAGGACGACTGCGGCACAATTAATCGCGATTTGATGTCTGCGTCGTTGCCAACAAATAAAACAACCCCTGGGGAGTGGGGGCTGCTGGAAGGATATTGCGGGATGCTGTCCGACCACGGTGCCACCGCCCGCTGTGGCATCGGGGGAGGGGAGGGGAAGAGAATGGAAGGGTGAAGGAAGTTGGCTTTTGGTGAAGAAGAATTTAGTTTCCGGGTGCGTCAAGTGATGGGTCATTATTCCCGTAAGTGTAGTTCATTCTGGGAGTGTAGTGTGTGGTAAGTGTAGTTCATTCCGTGCTCCTCCTCCACTGGAACGTTCTATCTTACGCCGAGCTATATGTGAGGTTGCAGTTTTCCCACTTCTAGGTATCTCTAGGTAGCGGGGCACCACCCCCATGCAATACAGGCTCCAAGTTCCAGATATGTGTGGTACACAGGTGCGTATAAGTGAAATTGTGTGTGCACGGGTGTAAGATCAGAGGAGCGGAGGAGGTTGAGGAACGATAGATAGCGCGCGGTTGGTGATCTTTTTATTTCGGCTCTGCTCCGGAATTCTCGAGGTATTCATCCGAGAAACTACGGAAAACAAATCAGAGCAGCCCGGCGCTAGAATTCTCCTACAGACAGTGTTTGAATTCGACCTAGCTTTGTAGCTGATGGGGAAAACGGCCACCATCGAAACTAGAAACCTGTAATCTTCCTGTCAACGACGCTGCAGATATAACTTAGGTAGCTTCCGTTGAGATGTTAGCTCCTTGACGCTACCATAACATGTATAATATTGTAATACACATATTACCGATCTTACCGAATTACGCCCAACCTGATGTATTACCATAATGTTACGAATATTATGATCGTCTTATGACTGATTCTTTGTGGACAACGTTGATCCGCATGTCACGATGATCATTGTTCATTCTTTAAATAACTGTCAGAATTGATATTTAATAGCACTGTGCTAGAGTATTTGTTTTATACAATTCGAACTACAGGATTCTGTAACAAAGTCTTCTTAGGCCAAAGGGGGAACGTGCGCACACTTCTTCAGTGTAACTATACGACCTATCTCGCTTTGAGTGTTTTCATCAGTTGAATAATCAAATTCCTTAGTATTTCAAATAATTAGCTTCAAGTAAATATCACGAGAGACTACCCAAACACTTGAACACCGACTAATCGCTAGGAAAACGTATGCGTACTCCTCGATCTACGTTGGGTATGTAACATTTTACTACACATTATTCATAAACATATAATAAAGTGCACCAGGAAAGTACTACTCGCGCACCTTTTCTTGAACGATGACCTTGCTTCCCCCTCCCTGGAGCCAAAAACAGCTGAAGGCAAAAGATCGCAGCGAACACTGATGACAATATTCCCAGCATTAGAACTTCGTTGGCGCGAAACAGAAGCTAGTCAAAGCTAGTTGCTTTCATAGTCGAGAACTTCTGTTCAGCTTTATTACCATTATCTAAAGAAATGTCTAAATGTGTACGTAAATTTGATACAAAATTACGCAAAAAATATTCATATTTTCGAAACTTTCAACATAAGATGATTTGAAGGTGTGTTTTTGATCAATACACTTCGTTAAGAAAAAAATCATCTTCATAATTGTAGTTGTAGGAAGACGGCGAAAACTATGGAATATTTGCAATTTTCAAAAAATCTGAATTTTAAACACACCTGCACCATTCTCTTAAGCGTTCTATACGTCATACGTTATACGCTCAAAATTTAATAAAACATTGGTGCCGTTTTGAGAAAAAATTGATTAAATAAAATTAAAAATTGACTATATTTCACGCACAATTGCGTGTAAAGTACTTAAATTTTCGAAAAATTGTACTAGACCTTATTTCAAAATCTGTCTTTACGGAAAAGATTTTATTAAGGGAATAAAATCTATATCTTTAATATTTCAGTTGTAAGATGACGGCGAAAAAATTTTGAACTTTTCCATTTTTCCAATAAACAGAATTTCCAACAAACTTGATACCTACAGATTTCTGTTAAGCATCTATGTCGGTAACCAACGAAAACATTTAATCAAAATATTTTCTGCAATTTTTTTGAAAATGTCCTAGGGGTTTCGTGCTAATTACTTCGCAGAATTAAAATATTGATTTCAAATTCAAGGGGCCATGACATTAGCCAGATGGATTGAGGTATATCAATTTTTGGGAAAATCGGAACGGTTTAGCCGCTAATGTTCTTCACAGACCCACGGACGTTTTGCTGTCAATCGATTTTTCGGTATCAAGGACCGACATAAATGGATTCTGCCAACATCACTTGTTAGAGGATTTTTTGTCTAAGTTTAGAAAGTGGATTTATCAACTTTTCGTTACCAGGGCCAGGCAATTGAAGTGTTTCTGCCGAAAATAACTTTCTTTCTGGTGCGTAAGCGGTTGCGATTTTCCTTATATCTACATAAGATTGATCCAGTATGGCACAATCCTACTTGAAGCGAGTTCATTAGGCTATGATCAGCAGGAAGAAATAACAACAATTCCATTAATAATAATAATAATAATAATAATAATAATAATAATAATAATATATTAATTATAGAATGTTGTAAAGGTTAAACAAATCAGTTACCATACTTTCATGTAACTGTGTGAATAAGTTTAAGACCAATAACACAAGTTTACACGGTTTTGGACCAGAGGAATTGAAAGCAGTTTTTTAAGGTTTCTTTTAACGCTGATTACGAATCCACAGTTCGTTTTCGGCTGTCAGGCTAGGATTGATAGATAAATGAATGAACCATGTTTTGCAATTTTCAAACAAAAATCGTTACTTTATTTAGGAAAAACGTACAAAATCAGAAATGAAACTGCAATGGAACTGCGTTTGTAATTTTTAGGTCCGTCTCACGATCAACAATAATCGCTTAGCATTCCTTCGACCCCAAAACCCTGTAATATTTCACGATCCTTTATAAATCTTGGTGTAGTTTATGCTCCTTGCTCATCGCTAGTTTCGCGTCGTTCGGGAAGAAATCCAGACGGGAAGAAAGAAAATGAATTTTCAATGACATTCGAACACCCATTTTATAGTAGTTCTTCAAAAGATTTGCCACAATCAGCTTGTAGTCGTCACGCTTTATATTACCAAGGAAGTTTCGAACAACACTCTTGAATGACTCCCATGCTGCTGCTTCCGTGGCCGATAAACATTTGGTGAAGTTGTCGTCCGCTATCAGTCTTCTACTACCTGGTTCGTCAAAACCACCTTTGATTTTAGGGTACGGAATTTTCAGAAAGAGTTTTATCGGATACTGGAAACCTGGTCCATCTCGGTAAAGGACCTTTAGGCATTTTTTATAACACCAAGTTTAATGTGTAAAAGAGGAAGTAACATACGAGTTGGATAAACAAGAGGTGTAGCACATTCACTTTGTTGTCCTGGTGTATACTGGCTTCGATAGTGATGAAACTTCGCGATATTTCAATGTCTTAACATGTTTGGAATTTATACTGAACACGTTAGTCAAGCAAAAGTAACTATCATCCGTGTAGTTCTGAGGTATTCTTTTATATCATTCGCGATGAAAATGGCAAATTTATTTTCATTCATCCCCTCAACCATCTGTACAGTTTGGTTCGAAACCCGTTGCAGAACAATTTCAACACCCCTGGCTTTTCTGTGTTACTGAATCCCAAGTAGTGCAGATATGTATTCTCCAAAAAATATGTAATGACTTTACATATTGCCAACACTCGTCACAAACATAACAAAAATACTCTCCACTGATTTTACACGAGTTTCTTAGCATTTTCACTCAACTTCGTTTCAGAACCATAAAAATACGACTCGATTATGAATGAAGCAGCCACGGCATTGACGCAGTCAGCAGTCGTGATGACTTAATACTGTCAACATGAGAAATCAAAGAAACCTGAGCATATGGCGGGAAAGGAGCAACGTATTTGAATTCAGCGCACGAAAATACTTAAGAATACATTTTTGCCGTCTCTTGTCCAAAAATGTACCCATATTTATAACTCTATGTAATTTGGTGGGAAATGGAATAATAATATTACATTACTGCTGAACATTACATCACAACTCA
This sequence comes from Teleogryllus occipitalis, assembly GCA_011170035.1. Taxonomy (NCBI): domain Eukaryota; kingdom Metazoa; phylum Arthropoda; class Insecta; order Orthoptera; family Gryllidae; genus Teleogryllus; species Teleogryllus occipitalis. The sequence continues at coordinate 122,612 of BLKR01002462.1, read as the reverse complement.
GTGAGATAGAGTATTAATATGTGTTTTGGTGTAGAAAAGTGTTCTACACTTGCTACGATGAGAGGAGTAGTCCACGCCCACTTACCCCGGTGAGGGTAAGTCTGGATGACATAACATTCCAACCAGTGGACCCTGAACAACTATGCAAATATTTGGAATTCAGGAAAACATTATTAATTGATGAAAACAAAACAAACAACACATACAGAACGTGTTTGAATCTCACCTTCTCCTGAATATCACCCAAAATCCTAAACAGAGAGATCATTGCTCAAACCAAACTTAAAGCAATCAACTCATGGTATATTCCACTATTGACGTATTCCTTCGGCGTAATAAATTGGTCACAAATTAATCTAGAAAATTTAAACATTCTGGTGCGTACGATGTTCACAGAATCCAGAATCCAGAATCGACTGGATACTGAATACAGAATACAGAATCAGAAATGTGCTGTTGACAGATTGTACATATCCAGAAAAAGAGAGGAAGAGGCCTCGTAGACCTTAAAAACCTATGCAATAAACAACTGATAGAATTATAAACGTACTTTCCATCTGAACCATCACAGTGGGCAAATCTATTTCCATTTGTGACAAAGGGTTTACTCCGCTTAATTTGGAGGATAAAGATAACTATCAGAATGTAACCATCATTGATGACAGACGGACATCATGGAAGTCCGAAAGTCTCTAGGGTATATTTCTCCATTCCCTGGAAAATGCAGGTAAAGACGCCTCAATGCGTTGGCTTTGGAATGGGTCTCTTTTTGGGACACTGAGATATTTAGCCATGGCATCCAAGATCAGATGATATGCTACCTACAATTACAAAACATAAATTGACAATACAGACGTCCGAGATTAATGTAGGGTATTCCATGAAGCTCCAGAAGGAATAAACCACACAACAGCACAACACACAACAGCACAACACACAACAGCACACAACTTACACAAATTTGACACAGAATGGCACAATCTAACCACAAACATTATCCATCAAATTCTTGCAGTGAAATATAGTCTACACAGTATCACCTGACACCGTATGTTCATTTTACACGTAAAAACTCTAACAAATATTGCAGAAGAAAAACAGAATATATTATGACATCCAAATATAGACGGACAAAACCATTACAGCTAATACACCAGATATTGTCATTCTCGTCTTCGTAGAGAAAAATACTTTTTTCACTGACATCACTTATCTATCATATCACAACACTGATAAGCCTGAAAGAGACGAAATCACCAAATATACCCCCTTGGCTACAGAATACAGAGAAACATATCACATTAATTCGGTTGAAGTTATACAATGCGTCATAAGAATAAATAGTCTGGTCAATAAAAACTTCAAATGAATATTCAAAAATTACAATTAAACCTGAATGCATTAATTCTTAAAACTCAAAAATCTGTGTTCTTGCAAACATGTCGAATAGTCTACACCGTGCTGGATTATTCATGAGCTGTAATCTAGTATGTGGTCTGCAAACGTTGCCTCCGCACACCTAATAAAACCGGAAGTTGAATCTTCGACACTTAAGCTAATAATATAATTAAAATAATAATAACTAATTATATTGGTAATGCGAAAGGTGCAAATTACAAGGCATGAAGCTTTTGAAGTTGACGTTTTACCCCAAGGATGTTTCCACTTTCTATATCTTTTCTTTTCCTGCTTCAAATAATTATAATCCCCAAACCAACGTTCTCTTTTTATTCAGCACCGTACTCGCTTGAATGCAGTATCTGTGCAGTGTCCCGGAGCTGCAGCCTGAGAGCTCTGCGCGAAGGCCTGAGACTCTCACCACGTTGCGCGTGGCCGTGCGCTTCCCGAGAAGTCCGCTCGCGCCCATCAGTGCCACCACCATTCCGCACCGGGGATTTCCGCCGCGCCCGCTCACGCCCCGCCCACACCCCGCGCTAGCCAGCGGATGTTCCATTACCGGCAGAAACTGCGAAGAATGTCGTTGGTTTTTCAGCGCGCAACGGGCAGCGCGCGCTAGCGATTTGAAGCAGCGTTCGTCAGCGTCCGTGCGATGAATGACCCGCCTGCTCACTCCCGCCCTCCCCATCAACATTATCCATGTCCCGCGTGCTCCTAACCAGACCATTCGCCTCCCCTTCCCATTCACTCCTAATATTCGCCAATCTGACCCACTCCCACCGCGACCCGATCCACTCGCGACCCATTGGGCAATTCCTTCCCTACACACTTCACAAGGGCCTGTTCCATTCCCCACCCACTCCCCTCCCTACCCAATTCACCCGGGCGCGCTCTCTTTGCCTCCCTCCTCCCTCCTCCATTCTCCTCCCTCCCAACTTCACCCGGGCATGCTCCGATCGCGAACCATTCCCCTCCCTACACACTTCACCCGGGCCCACTCAGTTCGCGGCCCATTACCCTCCCTACCCACTTCACCAGGGCCCGCTTCATTCGCGACCCATTCCCCTTCCCTACCCCCTTCACCCTTGCCCGCTCCGTTCGCGACCCTATTCTCTTCCCTACCCACTTCACCCAGGCCTGCTTCGTTCGCCACCCATTCCCCTGCCAACCATTTCACCCGGGCCCGCCCTTGTTCACCATCCATTCCCCTCCCTACCCCCTTCACCCAGGCCCGCATCGTTCACCACCCATTCCTCTGCCTTTCCACTTCACCCGGGCTCACTCCGATTGCGAACTGTTCTGCTCACGAGCCGTTCCTTTCAAAGTACTCTCCATTCGAACGCCCGCACCGTTCCGTTCGCGTCAAACTGCGCAGGCCCCTTTCCGCCTACTATCGTCTCGCTTACACACTGCACCGACCATTTCCCTCCTTCTGCCCATACACAGCATGCTTAGCACGGGGCACGAAAATGGCATGGGAGAGCGGAACAGGTGGAATCGCAACAAGGGCGAAAACAGGAATTCCGAAAAATAGAGAATAAAGAGACAACATACGGACCACCTCTGTTTTTACAGTGTCTTCCTTTTGTCTTTCTGCAAAAAAAAACAACAACATTGCCTCTGTCTCTTCTCTGGTGCGTAGCTATTTTCCTCCCACCATGTTCCATTGGCGCATTTCGTTTATTCTGTCGCACACCTTTTATACTCCCTGTCGCTGCCTCTCCTGGCGGTGAACTGCCTCTGATCTCTTTGCAAGTTCTAATCTCCCATCTCAATAAGTTCATCCCGTCATCTTTACTCTTATTTTTGATCTATTCGTACTGTAACAGCTGTTCTGTAGCAATTTATGTTGTCTCTTTATTATCTTTTTTTCGGAATTCCTGTTTTCGCCCTTGTTGCGATTCCGCCTGTTCCGCTCTCCCATGCTATTTTCGCGCACTGTTTTGCTCTCCTCTCTTCCTACTAGAGCTGTAATTCCGTTCTGCTGTCCACTCCCATTCCCACCTCACACAGGCACCTCTACTTTGTTGCACCGAGCAGTCGCTTCCGCTGGACCACACCCCCAGAACCCCTTTGTGCTTCGAAGGGAACGCTTTCGTGGGGGGGGGGGACTTATAGAACCCGCGATCACTGTGCTTAAGCGAGTTACCTCGCGTTCTCTTAAATACAGGGTGACACACGGGAGGCGGACGGTTTGGAACTGCATAGAACTGAGAGTGCAGTGGTGGGAGGTGAGCGTGGTCGGGATAGTTCTGCTCTACAGAAAACGCTATTTCATTTTCTCAGTCGCTATCGAGCAGTGGGACATGCAATGTCGATTGTTTGTCTATGACAGTTTCGTGAGAAATGGTGAGTCTATTACAGCTACGCAGCGAGTATTTCAGTCACGATTCAATGTTGGTCGACATGGAGCTGTTCCGAGCCCTAACACAATCCTCAGATGGGTGTACAACTTCAGATCGAATGGAAACATAATGGATAAGAAGTATCCTGGCCCGAAATGCAGTGTAACGACACCGGAAAATGTTGAAAGGGTAAGGGAAGCGGTAGTCAGAAGCCCAGGACGGTCAGCTAGACGTTATGCTAGTGAGCTACGAATCAATCGTGAATCAGACGAATTTTGCATAAATAATTAAAATTCCATCTCTACGAAATGCTCATTGTGAAACACCTTAAGGCAACTTATTTTGCTGTTCGCGGAGACTTTGTTTACAGAATGCAAGTGATTCTCGGATCGAATGAAAATTTAACTTTGTTGATGAGCGATGAAGCTCATTTTCATTTGAACAGGACCGTGAATAAGCAAAATATACGTTATTGGGCCCCAGAGCATCCACATCTTATTCGCCAGCGTCCTCCAAAGTAACAGTCTGGTGTGCTCTGGGCTCTTTTGGCATTATTGGACCTTATTTTTTCGAAGAGAACGGGGCCACTGTTACTGTTAATTCGGTTCGATTCATTCGTATGCTTTAAACGTTCTTGAAACCAGAACTGAGAAGACGAATACACTTGAAACGTGTTTGATTCCAGCAGTATGGGGTAACATCACACACCGCGAACGATTCAACGACAATTCTTAAACGCATGAGATCCTGGACAGATCTCACGTTTTGGCAATGTCTCTTGGCCTCCCAGATCTCCTGACTTATCAGTGTGCGACTTTTTTATGTGGAAATGCCTCAAATGTCTATAACTGTGTCTATAACCACAAACTACGAAATTTGGACGAGTTGAAGAATGCAATCATTCAAGAAGTTGCGGACATCCCTGCAGAAATGCTAGTCTGTGTGATGAAGGATTTTGAGAACAGACTGAGTCCTGCAATCCAAATGATTGACATCGCTTTGACAACATTATTTTTCACAAATAATGGTAGGTAATGAGCTTTGTTAACTAAAATGGCGAATAATGAGCTTTGATTTTGTGTGAATAAACATGCATTAATTTTAAAATTAGTTGAGTATTATTTCCTTAAAAACCGTCTGTCTCCCGTGTGTCACCCTGTACAAGGCGAGCAAAATAAAGTTATCGTGTAATACCAGAACCCTACCGGTAAGGGAAAACCTTGTTTCCTGATAGATGGCAATGAAAGAATGTGGCTCCAAGAGAAAATGCCTTGGAGTTAATTTTAGGATTCATCTTGGGAGCTCTTTCAGCACTGAACTCGCTAGAGATAACACTAACAGCTTTAAAGGAAGCTTTTGATAGTTTTACTCGTATCCATTGCGGTTAGTTATTTTTGTCTTTTCTTTTGTCTGCAGCCATCAACTGTTTCGTATTATAGGAGTGTTTTCAACATTATGATTAGTGTCATTTTTATAATTTTTGCTCTTTTGCTTGCTTATTTCCTTTACGTTGTTCCCCGTTGCTTGACTTTTTCACGAAATCTCCTTCTTTTCTTTTTAACTCGGTGGGATAATCGCATTGTCTTGGCTTCAGTCAATCCCCGCGGCTCGGGTGCGTCACGTCCCATTCTTCTCTTCCGCTGAGTAAACAAAGGCTGCGGGGAAGGGCGTCATGACCGATTATGAAAATTTCCGAGAGGATGTCAAGGGGCTCTTTGCTGTCGCGGCTCCTCTTTGTTTCCACTGATCAGATTTTCTTTGCCGCTCGGCCAACTTGCTTCCGTGAACTTGTAAGTCGTGTTAAAGTCAATTATAATTTGTATTTTTGAAGCCGGAATATTATTGTTATTGAGTGAAGAAAAATTTCAATTTTTTTAATTGTAAGCTCTGCCTATTTGATTTCTGTTAATCTGTATTTTTATGCAAGGTTGATGATTGGAGATATTAATTGATATAAAGTCCTTAGAGCCTCTTATTGGAGTCTCCTGGAAGATCAGGCATTTATTTTATCTAAAACAGGCAGACAATAATGCATTCATTTTTACTAAAGTAGACATGCAACAGTACTACGTAATTATTCCGCGGGATTTACTAAAGTAGACATGAAAAAACGCATTTTTCCTGGAAAAATAGGGATGCAAGTAACCATAAAAAATCACTTTTAAAAGAAACTATTGTAAAAATTAATAATTATAAAATATATATGTATAATCAAATTTCTATTCTAATTCTGAAATTTATATTAGCTCTTAGATGGATGGAGACGATCTTTTCTTTGTAATTTTGAATACACATTATCAACCGGTGACTATGAATTTGCTTCACTCACAACGCTGTTTCTGCGAAATGCTATTGTGGACTCCCTTTTGAATCTTGGAATGACAGACAACGCGATTATAGTTTTCGTTCATCGCACTTGCAGAAATCCTCAACATTGAAAAGGGATCATAAATCACATTCATCGTAGAGTTCTGACCACAAAAGGATTTCAAGACCATAGCCAAAAGGAAAATGGGATTCCTCGTGAGCGAACAAAGCCTGCCAGCATAATAAATAACAACAAAACATAACAACATAATAAATAAAAAATCCAGACTAGTATATTTTTTTCCATTCAGATTTTTTACCTACTCTACCTCTAGCCCTGGAGACTCCGCTTGCAGAGAAAGACATTGCAGGAAAGTGCCTTCGTGTTGCCTAGTCTTGCAGTTTTCCAGCAGAATCCGTATTAGAGTCAGGGGAAAAACGAAAATAAAAACAAAAGAGAAAGAAAAGGGTAAAATACTAAACGTAGGCATCACAAGCTAAAGTAGGCAAAAAAACAGCAACAAACAACAAGCTAAAACAACCCAAAGTGCAACTAAAGGATTTCTATAGTTGAAGTCATATAATCGTAACAATAGTAACTAGAGGTGCTACCGAATGGCACAAACTTTCTCGAAGTAAGGTTTTCTAATTTCTTTGGTGTGGACTAATATTACACAGTCTTTCCTGCTGCCTTCTATCACCAACAAAAGCACATTAAAAAAAAAACATTTCTCAACTTTTCGGTTTTCAAATACTAGAACCAAAATATTAAGCTCTTTTTCATAGGAATCTCATTAAGGAACTTCATTTAAAGATTCTTGAAGAACATACACTCAGAAATTCAATTATATACACAAATTGGTGAAAATGTGCAAATTAACGGCGTGAGAGAAATTTAGAAGAAATTACATTTGTGTAATTCTTGAAAAAACAAAAAGCTACACGAAAATAACTTCCTAAATATAAATTTTCATTGTAAAATTTGAAGCCGTTTTTAAACTAGAGGTGTTAAAGAATGGCACAGACTTTCTCGAAGCAATTTTTTCTAGTTTCCTTGGCGTGAACTCGCGTTAAGGTCTTCCTCCATTCTCTGGCCAGCTGCCATCTATCGTCATCAAAAGTACATTTTCTTGACTTTTTTCTTAACTTTTCGGTAACTTAATAGTAGAACCGAAATATTACTTCAAGAATATTAAAGAAGAGTAAAACCTCGTCCAAAATAGAAATTTTCATTGAAAATTTTGAAGCCGTGTTTAAGAAAATGGCGATTAAGAATTACTGTAAATGCGAAATCTGACGCTCTTTTTCACTGGAATCTATTGAGTTTTCGAAAAACTTCATTTCAAGTCCTTTCAAGTACTTGCACTTAGAAATGTAATAATGTATACAAATATATGTAATATAGATTTATGTATAATAATATGCACATAAAAATATATGTAATAATGTGAACAAATCGCCTCTAATATAAATATTACCAAGGTGAGAAACAAGTCAAAAGAATTACATTTTTTAATTTTTGAAAGAACAAAATAATAGAGCAATATATTGTTTATGTCATGGGGTAGGGTTTGTTTGAAACTAACCCTACTGAAAGTTTGAAGAAAAAAATTTGACCCGTTTTTGAAAAAAAATCTTGTTTTTGTAATTTTTTAAATTGCAAATATTTTACGCTCTATTGCACGAAAACTTTTAAAATTTCCAAACCAATCTACATGATCTGATTGAAAGAACTATTTATGCACAACCTATTTCATTTGAAGGAAAAATCTCTGTCTTCAATTTTGTAGTTGTGGGAAGACGTCGAAAAAAGTGAAAATTTTGCAATTTTCGAAAATTCAGAGTTAACCGTGAAAATAGGACTTATGCCACCTTTCTAAGTGTACAATAGTCTATTCTTTCAAGGATGTTAAAGAAAAAAATTGAGCCGTTTTTGAGAAAACTTTGAAAATGTCTGGGGGTTTTCATGTAAAGTACGTCCAAAAATTAATGAAAGTTTCTTAAAATCGCAGAGCTTCGACTCTGACCAGATCGACAGGGGTTTATTCTGTTTGAAAAAATCGTACTAATAGGTCTGGAGCTAGTGTTGTTCACATATACCAGTCAGTCGGACGGACAGACGAACGTTTTGAAATAAAACGAAACATCTTTTGGTATAATGGGACCCCAAAACGTGTATTTCTCTTGACCTCTGGAATTCAATTTTCCGCTGCATTACATAACTTTCTCTATACTACGTAATTATTCCGTATATACGTATGTATACGAGAAAGTAAAAAGATTGATTTGGTGCACCAAAATTTTAAAGATGTGTTATTGAGAAAACTAACAATTACTGAGATTCTAGAAGAAACATGACACTGACTGTTGGGGATAATGATAATGATCATGATAATGATAATCCAGAAATCCCTGCAGGCTATAATATCTTCTACGAGCTAATATACACAATTTTTAAGCAGAATAATTATATCTTTATAAATACCTGAGATACTAGTTCAGTATCTGTTCTCCAAAACAAACAAACAAACAAACAAACAAACAAACAAACAAACAAACAAAAACTCTTAAGAGTTAACATGCCAATAAGGAAGATTTGGAAATGAAATTAAAAATATTCATGACCTTATGTTCAATATCTAATTTACTTTTTTCAAAGTAGATCATTTGCATCTAAATGGGAGAAGACCAAGATACAAAGTTTCTAACATCAAAACAAGATTAATCTAAATAGTCGAGTGAAGGAAATTTTGATTTTAGTTTGCCATTTAAACAACACAACTTTAATGACTATGTTAGATAATATTTGTGATAAAATAAACTTTATCTGATACACGAATAAAATTATATATGCACCATAGGTAGAAATTTATAGGGCGCCATTGCTTTGTATTTAGTTCAGAAAGTTATAGCGAAATGCTAGATGTGAAACATTTTACTTCGTTCTCGCCTCAAAATATATTTCGCCTCATAAGCATGCTAAGAAATTTCGCGCGGTTTTGTTCAAGTTAATCAGAGTAGTCCAGTGTCTATTGAATGTGCAATATGATTGATTTTTTCGTGTTTCCGGGCGCGTGAACGGCTTTGGTCATTAGTCCCGTAAGTGTAGTGCATGTTTTTCTTGGGAGATGGCGGTGATCTTCCCCCGCTGGATGGCGAGATCTGGCGCTGACCTACCGTCGGCTAGTGGGGTTTCCCCCAACCAGGACTCTCCCACCTGCGGGGCACCGCCCAAGCCGGGACAGGCTCTAAGCTCCCGACCGGTCTCCCCGAATATGTGGTAGTGTAGTGCATGTTAGTGTAAGTGTGTGTGTAAGGGGAGAGGATGGGACAAGGAAGAGGAAGGAAAGATCGCGCGCGGTCCGTGGCCCGTTTGGTAGGGTACTCCGGCATTCGCCTGGTGTTGATCGGAGAAACCACGGAAAACTACCGATCAGAGCAGCCGGCCTCTAGAATTCTCATCCAGACAGCGACTGAATTCGACCTAGCTGAAAAGCTAATGTCGAAAATCCTGCCACCGTTAGGACTCGAACCTAGGACCTCCCGGTCAAGGGGCTGCAGTGACATCAGTTAATGCACTGAGCTACCGCTCCCGGTAAATGTGCAATTTGGTTACATACGATTCCCCAGGGAGCGGTGCCCCGCTGGTGGGAGATCCTTGGTTGGGAAAAATCTCCAATAGGTCGGCGCCAGATCCCGCCAATGAGGGTTTTCTCTCTCATTTCGGCATGTTTACTGTTTATTTTATATTCTTAGACCCTGATGATTAAAGCTGTAAACGATTGTATTGGTCCTTGAGTGTTTCTCTTTTCGCACGAGTATATTGGGCATGTAAAAGAAAGTTCAAACACGTAACGTGCCTCAAGAACACGAAAATACAACAACTATTGATCTAATCATGTTCATGTCAATTTTTGCCTGCAAAAGTTTCTGTCTGCTTCAAAAAAAACATTGAAATATGATAAATTGGTTTAACTGAAGGAGCCGCAAGAGAAACGCTTTTCGAAATAGTGCAGCGTTGAAAGGTAAAAAATTATGACTTTGAACTCACTCCTAAAAACTTCTATTTGTGCTGAAAATACTGCTACCCGTAATGCCGGTGTACAGTTTTGGTTGAATTTGGTGGTACACAAACTGTAGCATGTTTTTACTGCTTTTACGATACATGCTGCGTCTCAAAATTGTTGGAAGTGGGAAGGAAAATACTTCCTCGTGAATTGACACTTGTATCTATGAAATAAATTAGTAATCACCCATGCCGCTAATTCATATGCGTCATGGTAATAACCTATCACCCTCTATTTTGGGTTATTTGTAAATCTTGCTACGGGGGGAAAATCAATAACCAATTTGTACAAGAGTGATCCTTATTTTGAGCTTTGTTGATGAAGACCAAGCTGGAAATTCATATTCACCAATTCAACTTCTATTTTTCGTGAGTTCTACCGAAGAATACGTTTTGGTTTTGTATTATTACTTAACGCGTAATTAACTTCACTAAGCTGTTTTCACAACTCCACAGTCTGCACGACTAAAGTTCAATGCTGTCGATTAAAAATATATTTCTCATCAGTTCCATCTAAGTGAGACAACACAAATATTCCGATTCATTAACCTCAAACATCACACTACAACCAAGGTAGTATTGATTATAGATTTCCTATTGGTACGCGCGTTCGTGCCATGTGTGGCTGACTCTTCTCTCGAAACGACTGCAATATCAGTCTGTCCTTTTGCCCCACTTGCATCTATACCGGATAACGAATTCCGACTCGGTTTCGGTTACTAGGCATGATGTAAACAAAAGAACTGCGGTACGAATGCAAAATGAATTAGACGTGGCCGATGCTTGGCATGTGCAGATCAGCCGTTGCAATTTCTACGAGAGGTATTTCTTTTCGTTTATTGGGATTTCAAAAGCAATGATCTCTTAAATTTCACGAAAGGAATTATTTAATAATTAATAATAATGCAATAAAAGTATTAAGTCATTAAATTATTTTTTAGTTAATTTTATAGGCATTTGTAATGTGTAGTCGAGTACTTCTGATTCTTTTCGTAATTCTTATAATATATTGTTTTGAAACGGTCTAACTTGACAATGCATGGACATCAGTTATTTCTAAGGCAAATGCCTAGAATAAAAGAATCAATATCTGTGGATAGTGCTGTATAACTCCATGTGTGGGTGCAGGAAAATCGTTTGCCTATTATTCAAAGTTATGAGGGTAACAATAAATCATTCCACAATACCAATGAGACAGAAATATTTCGTTTAGTCATTCTCGAACACAGGCAAATGCAAAGAAATATTTTGATGCAATTGAAGAGTGATGTGATAATATATTTATGTTAATGTTATTCAAGTGAAGCAAGATGGGAATATTTCTCTGAGTCTATATCAATGTTAATTGCATTGCGTTTCTTAACGGTCTCCACATTGTAAATAATTGTTTTCCATTTTTATTTAGTGTTGTTGCCACAAGATTGAAAAGTGTTTCATCCCTTTAAAATGCGAATGACTGTATATTTACTTTTTTCTAGTATTTTTTCTAAACTCTACATTCATTCAGCGATTAACTTTTCCCGCCCAAAAATATTCGGAATATTAAACAAGACTTTAAAAACCTTAACATTTTACAATTTTCTCCAAAATTTGACAAAAATGATCACCAATATCTTCCTATGGTGTATCAGGCTAAGAAATTATATTGCCTTTTAAAATGTTAAAACTAGTGGTGCTGCAACAGTACATACTTTCTTGCGTTATTAGAAACAGCTACGTAATATTGAAATATTGCAGTTTTCGAAAATAAATAGAAATACCAGAAAATTTGACTAGCACCATATTTCTTATTACTTATGTGGAAAGAATTTAAAGAAAACATTTGCAGCGCTTTTTGAGAAACAAGTAGTAAATTTAAAGCGCAAATTACGCAAAAACTTCTCGTTTTTTTCAAAAATTGTACATGACCATTTTTAAAGAGCTAATTTTCTACAACAGACTTTGTCTAAGGCAAAATATTCCTATCCAATGTATAAATTGCTATACCTATCCAATGTAAAAATTGCCAAAATTTGAATCACTCACAAGCAAATTGCAAATTAGATCCTCCGTGTGTACGTTGTTTAGATAAACATCATTTTACTCATTATAATAAACCTAAAAATTCTATTCCTCAATGTGTAAACTGTTTACAATTTCATACTGCCAATTATAGGGGTATATTTTTTTAAAATATTATTAGTAAATCAAATATAACTTCTAATTCTAAGATTTCGTGAACTACAAATCATCGAATACTGAAAAATAAATCTTATCCTCGACCCAACACTTCAATTACTTCCACAACAAACCCCCTTTCTTCACAACATAACTTACATAATTTTTCGCCTCTATCATCTCTTTCCAACCGTTCACAAAATGTGCTCCAAAATACCTATGCTTCTTCTCTAATTAATCACATAGACATTAAATCAATTCTTCCTATTATCAAAAATCAAATAATTAACCTACTAATTCCTACGATCCATCAATTAATCAAGGAGTTATTACCGAAAATATTTAATAATAGATTACTATGAGCTAAAATTGTTAAACTGGAATGCGAATGGTCTTGTGCGTCAATTACAAGAATTCAAAAATTTTGTAGAACTTCACCAAATAGACATTTTGTGTATCACAGAGACACATTTAAATTCTACAAATAGAATTCACATTCCAAAATACTCATTTTATAGAGAAGATAGTTTATCATTTAAATCAAGAGGTGTTGCAACTTTAATAGGAAAGAAAATTAAACATTCACAAATATATGTTCCAACTAACAATAATTTAGAAACATTGGCTTGGAAAATTAACTTTCTTAATGGTCCTGTAACACAAATATGTGCTTACAAGCCCCCAACCAAAACGTCCCTTCAAACATACTTTCTCAAATACTCAATACAAATTATAAAACATTATTAATAGGTTAGTAATTATTAATAGGTGACTTAAATGCTGAACATCGAGTATGGGTTTGTAAGTTAACATTCCCTCAAAGTATATTCTTATTTAAACTAATTATAAAAAATAATTGGATAATACATGCACCTAATCCACCAACATTATTTATATAAATTCAATATACAACCTGACATATTAGACATTATAGCATCTAATAATTTTGATCACCTATCTTGCAATATTGTATTCCAGCTCTTAATTTTGTTCACAATCAAGTATTAATAAAATTAGACATGTTCCCACAAATAGAATATTCAAATTCAGCAGTTACTGGTAAGATAAACTGGAAAGTTTTCATTACAATATGATTAAATTAAACAAATATCCGTCTTCCTTACGAAATACTTTAGACATAGATACAGAAATACTCAACTTTCAAAATAATATTACACATGCAATTAGATTATCTTCCTACACAAACAATTTTGGTAGTAATAACAAATTAAAATCAATTCCCAATGAAATTTTAAATTTAATTAAACGAAAGCATGTAACTCGTAGAAAATGGCAAATATCAAGAAACCCTTATTTATAAATCGCCCTTACTCGGCTAACACATGAAGTTAAAAATAAATTAGATGAATCCGTTATTCGCAATTCAATAAATTCCTATCTCAACTTCAACCTAAGTTCACAGAACGTTGGTCAGCCATTAGAAATATCACCTGTAAAAAAATCTCATGTTCTTCCGTTACTATCAGAATCAACTACAGCAATTTCTGATTCTGAAAAGGCTGAACAATTAGCCACACAATTTGTACTTTCCTTTACTACAAATACTATTCTTAATTTTAGTTTTTATAATAATATTTAAAAAAATATGTATTCTCCCTATTATACAGTAAATGAAAGTATTAAATTTATTTCCTCGTCAGAAACTAAATTTATTATTTCTGAGTTAAAATCTAAAAAATCTCCTGGTAATTATTCAAGTTTTAATTCATTAACTGCAATATTTAGTGCATCTATCATAATAAACTAATGTTCCAGAAATTTGGAAAACAGAATTATTATTATTATTATTATTATTATTATTATTATTATTATTATTATTATTATTATTACCAATACCAATACCTAATAAAATCATTCTAATCCTGAAAATTTCCCCCCTATAAGTTTTCTTTCTAACTTTTCAAAAATGTTTGAAAAATTAATTTTCATTAGAGTAAATAAATTTATTATAAATAATAACGTTATGCCCCAAAGTCAATTTGGTTTCAGATAAATCATTCAACAGTGAATCAATTTCTACGTCTAACTGATTTTACGGCCACTAATTTTCAAAAGGAAAAACATACATATCACAGCTGTGATAATACTAAATATACTGTAAACTAGTCTTGGATATGGCTGCAATTGCAGCTAGTGATCCTACCACTATCGATTCTTCTGAGTACAGAGGAACCATAACCTATAACCTGCCTGATAAACAACACGGAAATTCATCAAAGAAATCATAGGCCAGTGCCATAACCTCAGATGTATTCCCATTTTTATATTAGTAACAAAACAAGGGACCAAGATACTGAAGCCATAGTATATTTACCCAATGAATTATTTAGCTTCCTACTACATCACTATTGCAGTTCGTTGCAATAGTGGTGAAAGCTATGTTTTAATGACAGCTCTAAAAATGATACATCAATCGTTGCACTCAAATATAATTGTATTCACAAACTCACTTTCTACAATAAAACTATGCTACAACAAAAATTCAAACTCTGAAATGGCTATCAAGGTTCAGGAGCTACACCACCTTATTCAAAGGCTTGGTAAAAAACTTGTTATTTTCTGGATTCCCCTTCATCTAGATATACCATTGACTGCACCAGGAAGTCATGTTCCAACATCACTAGTCGACCTCCAGTCAGTGAAAAATGTACATAATATAGCATATACGGCGAGTGATATCTGGAAATACTTGCATGGAAAAATGAAAACCAAATGGAGTCAAGAGTGGAAGATTTGTAAGTCTAGCAGTCTTCATAAGAAGATAGAAAACTTCTACAACCTGCAAACTTAAAAAAAAGCCATAAAGATCAAGTTACAATCACCAGAATAAGATCAGAACACACGAAGCTTACTCACCTTCATCTATTAAACAAGAATACTCCCCCAATTTGCAATATATGTAATGTACAAATAACAATATTACACATTATTCAGGAATGTCCTAAGTACAACCAATCCCGCGAATCAATCTTACAGAACTTTAATGTTGATGCTTTACTTCATTCAAGCACCCAACAAGACAAAAATTATAAAATTTTGTAAATCAATTAATGTCTCTAACGAACTGTAATACTGTTTCTTTTTCTAAGTGTATGTATTGTGTATATTACCATAACATGTGAAATATTTCCAACCACTGGTGCAATGTAAACTGTAATGTAATTCACTGAACTAAAATGTAAAGAAGTAAGTAACCATGCTATGAAAACTCCTTATTGTAAACTTACTGAATAACCTCGCAGTTGATGCGACTATAAATAAATTTAATAAAAAAACTTATTAAGGCAGGTCTCCCGCAAGGTTCTCCTCTCTCTCCCACTCTTTTTAATATTTGTATCTCTGACATCCCTAAATTAACTTATTCAGTCATGGCCTTTTTTGCAGAAGATACTGCAATATTTACTGCACACTCGGATCTCACACAAGATAGAGAGAACTTACAAAAAGGTTTAAATACACTATATGTCCGGTTCACCAATTGGAACATTAAAATCAACATTGAAAAATCTCAACTCAAATGTTTCTCATTAAAACATATTTACCCAACTTACCTACTAATAATTAATCGTACAGATATTAATTGGCTCTCCAATTCTACCCCAGTTAAATATTTAGGTTTACAAATAGACACAAAATTAACATGTAAACAACACATTTCATGTTTATTCAATATATAATAATGCACATATCAAAATCCTCAAATGATACCCGTTCATTAATTGAAAATCAACTGTCAACTGATTCAGGTATCTTAATTTATAAATCTATCATTCGTTCCACAAAAACATATGCTAGTCACTGCAAAAACACATAAATGCAATTAAGAAGTTATTTAAAATAAGTTTTTACGACAACTATTAAAAGCTCCCTGGTTTTTTCGTAATGACCAAATTATAAATGAACTAGCAATAGATTCAATAAGTACGTATATTCCAAATTTCTCAAATCGTTTTTTATTCTGCCCTTCCATCTTGTCCAGCAACTAATGAATTTAAACTAGGCAAATCATGTAATAATTTTTCCCGCATTAAGACTCGATATTCAAAAGATCTCTTTCAATCTCCTGAAATTGCAAATTACGCAAAAATTACTCGTTTTTTCGAAAAACTGTACTTGACCATTTTTAATAACCTAGAGACAGTCTTTTAATGACCGTTCAACAGACTTTGTCGGAGGCAAAAATTTCTATCTTTAATTTTTTGTTTTAAATTTTTTTGCAATTTTCGAAAAATTGGGTATTACAAGGCAAATGAGACCTGCAGCATTGTCACAAACATCCTTTGCCCTATTCAACTACAAATTTTAATCCAAAAATTGGGCCCATTTTTTGAAAAGTTTGAAAATGTCCGAGGAGCTTTACATAAATTACTCCGCAAAATTAAAGTATTGTTTCAAATTCCGTGGGCCGCCACATCAGTCAGAACGATTGGGAACTATAAATTTTGGAGAAAATCGGCTGAACGGTTTATGCGCTCGCGTTGTCGGCAGACGGAGGGACGGACAGACAGACGTTTTGCCGTCGATCGATTTTTCGGTATGAAGGACGCGTAAAACATGGATTTTGGCGACACTACGTGTGAGAGGATTTTTTATCTGTATTTGGCAACTGGATGTATCCTCCTTTTCGTTACTAGGGCCCGGCAATAAGAGTTTTGTGTCGAAAAGTCGCTGTTTTCCGGCGCACTATTACAATACTTTCTCTCCTTACATTAGTAAGTGCGAGAAAGTAGAAACGGTGACTATGAAGAGAGTAGGTAATGATGTAAATTTGATTTGTAGGATTCTACATCACAGGTGGCTAAAGCGATAAATGACCTTTAATTGTACCTATTTTGGAAGAGCAACCGAAGAAAAACTAATATTTCCATTAAATTCTCAACATCGATTGCTTGGACCATCACATACATTTCTGTGTATGGTATACTCCCTATACAAGATGATACAAATTAATACCGGTATTTTAGCGACTTCCAAAATACAAGCATTATTTCCGTCTTAATAAATCACCTTTGAAGTTTCGTAACAGTCGACGTCTCTAAAATGTTATCTGGAGCTGCGAACGCCAGGGCCCCTGCCAGCGGGAAACTGGCGAGCTCACTATGGGGGCGGCAGCGGCGCCGTGCGATGACAGACGGCCAGCGCCTACGCAAACTTGCGCGCCCATCCAGTGGGCGGGGCTTCTCCCCCAGACCCTGCCGGGCCGGGCCGGGGTTCAGTTTTACGGCAGGGCTCAGGCGATCAATTTCCGTGTCGGGCGGAGCGAGGCTTGTCTGCATGCCCCTCAGTCGATAGCCAGAGACAAAGGTCCACTGCGGAGCGGCCGAGGCAAAGGGAATACTTAGCGCGGCCGTAATAGGCTCTCGTGTGACCCGCACGGACGATGCAAGAGTCATGAGGCTCGGAAACACAAGCCTCGGCAAGACAGCTATTTTAGACGCCTGCTGATTGGGTAGTGCTCCCTGGGTTAGGAATGAATGCCCAATAAAATGTCCTGGTTCTGTGGAGAGGTTTCTTTCCTATTTTGAGAGTCTCATGCAGATATTGCCTGCATTTGCATTATACATTGACTGACCTCGAACTCTTCAAAACTGGCTCTTTATTTAGAATTTTCATTATATTATTGAGGTTGGTGCGATTTGTAGACAAGTAGCCTGACACAATGTAAAGGTTACTATTGTTACAGGTTAGAAGTTGCTCCAGGATATGCTTGTAAATTGCATTGTAACAAAAATTGTATCTTCTTGTAGTTTACAGGTATTCATTTAGGTAATGTTAAGAGTTACGAAATTGTACTTTTACTGCAGAATAGAAGGATTCCGTATAATTAAGGAACTTTTCCGTTACATCAGAATACGAAATGGTATACTGTTATATTGCTGCTTCCAAATATACTAATGTATCAAATTACTGAATAATGATTCCAATGTTGCAGGTCTCACTCTGTATTTCATGCAAAACCGCGTCTCGATCGACGAGTTCACAGAGAAATGAATTTTCTTGATCGGACGTTAAACAGAACGAACGAAGCGCACGAAGTGAAGACGCCAGGTAAACAAACGTGAGTCGACAACTTCTTCCACCAAAGCGTCCCCAGAGACCTTGTTGTTACTGCTCCGGGAGCTCTGTTGACGGCCGAGAACGCGCACAAGGAGGAACTTTTCAGAAGCAAATATACCGCTCTGTCGCAGCGTAGCCGTGAACTTTCGGTGGACGTGGGACGGTCCGACCAGCCGGCCGGGCGGAAGGTGGGTCGGTCTGGGCGACTCGAAAACCCCGCGAGCAGTTTCTTCGGGACGAGCGGTGAACTTTCCCTGGCGTCGCCGCGGGTCGGAGCTGTCCCCTCGTTTAGGACCGCGTAAATATAAATCTGAGCCTCGCGACCATGAGCTGAATGTCACTGGTATTTACCCTGCCCCTGCGACGGTCTCGTTTGCGTTGTCAGGGTTGCCACATTCCCAAACGTTTCTCTGAGGCGCGTCCGCGAATGGAAACAAATACGTACTTATTGCGTTTTTACCTATGAGGTTAACATCGCTTAAACTTTAATATGATTTAAACTTTAATATGATTATTCAAAATTTCTTTCAAGAGCTCATTATGTGTTATTTACTGCACTCCAGCAAGAGTTGGGAACAGGGCCAGGTTCATGCACTCAAGGGCCCTAAGCATGACCAAAGGAAACACATAAATATTTCAATATTTAATAAGTGTGAACAAAATCAGGTGAAGATAAAATTAGTACTTTCAATTTATCAATTGAATATTTAAGTAATAAATATAAATGGTGTAAATGTAGAATATGAATTTTAAAAAACTTTCGGCTACTTTTTGTCCGGCGATTCTTTTTTCAAAGATGCGTTATTCATTTTTTAAATCTGAATTAATTATTTATGTGTATCATTAATAAAATAGTCAGCAATTGTTTTATGTATTAAATGTTATGTTCTGTTAAAACTTTTCGGTGGCCCCCTATAGAGAGGGAGTCCAAAGATCTGGATTAGCTTGCTTGTGTGTCAATCCACCGGGGGTTGGGATTCCTTACCATATGATCGGCCACGTCGCACTCTCTTAAGTTTAAGAGACGCTTCTGAACAGTACATAAGCATACGAACACATTCGAGTACCAATATCTAGAGTATTTGTACATTCATTCTTTTAAAGTATATTGAATTATAACATAAACATTCGAAATTCGTTTCATGATATTACGTTAATATTAATGCCTAATTATACATACACGTAAATTCCATGTCCATTTACGCAATAGGAATTTATTTTTATATACAAGTATTCTGAAGTTAATGACTAATTATTTTTTTCGTACTTAAGAATTTTGCGTCAATTTTAACTGACATTCGTGTCTATCGTGATATTAAAATTACCTTATTATTTTTTATTTAAGCAATGCATTTCAATGATATTTCAAAACTAGATTCTTTGCTGCAGTAAACATGTATTCGATCAATTATATGCAATAAATTATTTCGGATTCAGAAGGGACGGCAGACAAACAAATTTTTCATCGTTATCAACAATGGCGGCCGGAACGGAATTTTATTGGTGGTGTCAGTTAGTTATGCAACATCCATAAAACAAATAATTGGTAACACTTCGATGTTACCAATTATCGGTGTTTAAAATTAAAACATCGATATTAATAACGAATCGATAAAAAAATCAAAGTTTTTAAACATTGATGCAATGTTTTAAAACTGGTTTAGAAATCTCTAAAATAAAATTCATGGGCAACAAAATTTAATTTTACAGTGACCGTGTTATTTAGTTATAATGAAGATTAAACTGAAAACAAAATAAAAATAATAAGAACAAATAAAAATATTCAGCCTGAAAGTCTGAGCACCCACAGTAATCTCAAGAGGTCACAGCTTCCTGAGTTTGCGTTTGAAGGGTACGAGAAAAAGAGGGGAAGCCTTATGCCCACGGCATTTGCCGCCTTACCATGTGTGAAACACAAGCAAAGACGTACTAGATACCTAAACATCGGGTTCATCCTGTGCGCAAGATAGTCTGTTGGAGGAAGATAGTGCCATCGGAGCACTCTATCGAAGAGAGCGTGAACTACTGTGCAACTTTAGGGATGTGCCCTTAACAGCTAAACTGTTATTTCTTAACCGTTAACGTTTCGTAACTGTTACGCGAAATAACAATTATTTCGTTTATCCCGTTATTGGCTGTTATCAGTTGAAATGCATAGAACTGCAACCTACTGGGCCTAATCCGAACTACTACAAGCTTTTGTGGCAACCATTTTGTACGATAACAGCTTCACTGCAGCTAATCAATCATGCTTTGCCAGTGTTCAAATTATAGATTCATTAATACATAATTCGTCATTATTACACACCATGTGCCACACTATTTTTATATTTTATTGTACACACTACAACAAGATGTTTGTCCTTTAAATTAAGTCCGTCCAATATGTTAACTTATTTCTGTCCCATTGCTGCTTATGTGAGATCAACTAATATTTCCCTAGGTCCAATAAAATAAAATGAGTTACGGTCAAATAACTCATGTTATAATACTTGATATTCGGTAGTCATTAACACTTTAGCTATACGTAAGCAAAAACACTGTTTCTCCTCATTATTTTTGGCACTCGTCACTGCACTGTGCACAAGTTGCATATTTGAAAGAATATTTGCAATCTGAACCCGAATCATTTTCATTTTAGTAATATTCAATATTCTATACACATTCGCTACACATTATATGAATTACTATCCATCCTTGGCAGTTGATCCAGTCTCGTTCAAATCATCTGCTTCTCTGTCCAAACGTGTTAGGGAAAGTAGTGCAAGGAAGCGCCGTAAGGTACAAGCTTTATGGTGCTACCAAGGTTATTCGTTTTGCGTGGTTTAACTCTTAGCAGTCTCTACAACTGCTTTAACTCTTAGCAGTCAGCAATGTTAGGTTGCTGGTCTTGGACCTGTTATTTTTCAACTGTTATTAATAACAGTTATTGCGAGTCAGCTGTTTTTGTGATAACAGCTATTGAAGAAAAGCTGTTAAGCCCATCTCTACTTCGCTTTTGGCGCCGTCTCATTCATAAGAGATGCATACAAACCAATACAGCGTATAAAGAATACAGCGTTTATTTTATATATATATATATATATATATATATATATATATATATATATATATATATATATATATATATATATATATCGGAGGAGGAGGAGGCCGACAGATAGCACTGCGCCCTGTGCGTTTGAAGAGTGCGTTTGAGTATTGATACAGCATCGAATGACTACGCGCTCGTTCAAATGAATTACAATAAAGAACATATTTTGAAGAAACAATATTTTATAAAGACATCTGTGGTGAAAACTTATTTTCCTTCCTTTTTGTTGATGCTCCCATGGAACACTGGCAGTACCCCTGAAGCCGCCAGGGTTATGAAGATGTACAGATTTAAGAGGATAAAAGCAAACGGTTGTAGACTGATACAATGTTGCTTTTTTTCGATGATTCACCTTTCTCAGTTGCAATCAGAATTGAAAAATCTATTTACATTTTTACATGGAAATTACACTGTTTGCTAAAATGTGTTACAAAAATTGGAATGTTGTCCTCTGTACTCATTAGTAATTTAAAATGTTTATAGGTAGGGAACCAGCTAATGGGAGATATACCGCAAAAAAAGAAGTGAGAAAATTAAAAATTAAAAAGAGATCTTTCATTACTTAGGCTGCAGTGTGTCATATCTAATAGAAAGCGATTTAGATGTCAAACTGAGTAGATTACAGAGAATGTGTGTAACAATAAGAAAAACCTTATAAAATAAAACCCGAAGAGACAGTCAGTAAAAATTTAATAAAACGCTTGCCGTCCCAATGCTAACCTTTGGATGCGAAAAAGAACTAGTGGTGCTACAGAATGGCACAGACGAATTCTATTTTCTTTGTCTGGACTATCTATTCGGACTTGCCACATACTCTTGCCAGCTGTCATCTATTGTCACCCAAAGTCATTTTTTTAAATTTTCTCAAATTTTCGGATTCCTAGAATCGAAATTTACTTTTAAGATACTTAAGGAAGAGTAAAACTTCGTCATAAATGGCAATTTTCATTGAAAACTTTGGAGCCGTTTTTAAGACCATAGCGTTTAATCCTAGGAGGTCTAGGGGGATACATTTTGTACACCAGGACATGTTCTTGTCATTTATTTCAGTTAAGTTACTATGAGCAAGACAGTTTTTTCAGCTATTTTTCCCTAATTAATAAAAAATGAACTCAGGAGAAAAAATACAATAATTTTTTAAAATAAATTTTTTCTGCTATGGGGTCCAAAAGGTATCTCTGAAGTACTTCTTGTCACATGTGGCAGTTAATCATTCTACTATTTTTCAGCGCAAATCGTTAAGAGAGTGTAAATTTAAAAGTAATCCCTTGTAGATGCTTTGTTTTCCAATATATCGTATAGGCATTGCTCATACATTGTTTGGAGTGGATTGTCATGGCATTTAATATGCTGAATGAATACATTATTATAACATACTGTGTCCCGTTGATTGTTTTTGACAGATTCTTATTTTCATCCATGATAACATTGAAATAATAGAATGTTGTGTATATCAAACTAGGGTGTGCAGTAAGTAATTCAACAACACTGTTATCTATCAGTACTAACACTGTTAAACAGCAAGCGTATAATGGTTTGAGAATATATTTGATAAGTTTCTAATAAATGAAGGTTTAAATGCAGTCTTGTAACAAAGCATTAGCCTAATATACTAATCATATGCTATCAATATTGAAGAAAAAATATTAGAATCAATTTAAAGTGAATTTAGCGATCCATAAAAACAACAAAAAACAAACGGGGTCCAAAATGTACCACTTCAGTAATCCAAAGGAATAAATTTGTTCAGGTCTCCGAGGGTTAAGGTTTACTATAAACGCGAAATTTAAAGCTCTTTTTTCATAGAATTTTTTTGAATTTTCGATAAACTTCATTTAGAGTTATTTAAGGAATTTTAACTTACAAATGCAATAGTATATTCAAATCGCTGGATATGTGCAACTTAACAGCGTGAGACATTTTAAAAAAATTGTGTAATTTTTGAAGAAAACAAAATATCCCAAAATGAACTTATGTCATTTTTACTAGTGCAATTAACACTACCCTTCGAAAAATTTGAAGAAAAAATTTGGAGCCGTTTCCAAGAAAATGGTGTTTGAGCGTTTCTGAAAATGCAGAATTGATCTCAATTCAACAGAAAACCGTTGAGTTTTCAAGAAATTTTATGTGAAATTATTTAAAGTACATGAAATCATACAATAATGTGAACAAATTGCCGATAATGTAAATATTAAAGACATGAGAGACAAGCCAACAAAGTTACATTTTTGTAATTTT
Organism: Teleogryllus occipitalis; assembly: GCA_011170035.1. Taxonomy (NCBI): domain Eukaryota; kingdom Metazoa; phylum Arthropoda; class Insecta; order Orthoptera; family Gryllidae; genus Teleogryllus; species Teleogryllus occipitalis. The sequence goes on along the minus strand of BLKR01002462.1, from coordinate 98,929 downwards.
TGAAAAAACAAAAGCATAGAGTGAAACGGAGTTTGTGTCATCTTGTAAGGTGCATTTAGCTCTATCCCTACCAATTGTGTAGAGAAAAAATTGGAGTCGTTCTTGTAAAAATCCTATTTTTGTAATTTTTTTAAAATTGCAAATATTGCTCGCACTATTGCACGAAATCTATTCAAATTTTGAAAACAATCTATATGACCTCAATGAAAGAACTAATTATGGACAACAAATATCATTTGAAGGAAAAATCTCTTTTTTCAGTTTTATAATTATAGGAAGACGCCGAAGAAAAGTAAAACTTTTGAAATTTTCGAAAATTCAGAGTTAACCCTCAAAGTCATACCTATGCCACCCTATGCCCTATAAGTGTATTTTACTCTATTCTTACAAGAAATTTAAACAAAAAATGTGAAGCCGTTTTTGAGAAAATTTTGAAAATGTCCGGGGGGCTTTATGTAAAGTATCCCCAAATTTTAAATAATGTTTTTAAAATTTCAAAGCTTCAACTATAGCCAGATGACCAGGTGTGGATTGATGATAAGACTCGGTGGATCGATGATATTAACGTTAAAGTTGTCGGAACAAACCTTGAGGTCTAATCCTTGTTGTCGAAGAAGAAAATGTTTGTATCCAATCTTTTGAAGCAGTTCTAAAGTTTTACATATTAAAGAGATACCTAACCTATCATCGAAAAGTATGTCTTATTAATTCGTTAAGTTTTGGTAGTTCAATACTAGTTAATTGAATAGCCAGTGTTTTTCTCTATTAATATTTGATCAATTTTTCAAGGAAATATGTACCCAGTCCAAATTAATCCATCACTCTTGTTAATTGTTTGTGTTCAAGTTAGTGGCAATGCCTTAGCTAATAACCTCTTAAAACATATAATTTTCCCACATAGGAGAGATTTTCTGAGATTAATTAACTTATTCAATAATTTTGCGGATCATTGAAAATAGGGATATAGCACGCAAAAATCTCTCTCACATCGGTGCTTGTTGGCACGCGAGATTGGCAACTCCGCTTGCGCCAGAAGTCTTCCGCCGAAGTGAGCGGTGAGAGGTCGACCACGTGGGACTCAGGCGGTTGGTTCATGGCCCGACCCTGCTTTACCGAAACCCCGCTTGCTGCAACATCCTGTTCCTGCAAATTGAGATGTAATTGCCTCCTCACTTAAGACTAGGTGTGGTGGAGGCAAATAGAAAGTTATATTGATGAAGAGATCGAGGTTTTTAAGGGTTCTTCGGGTTTCTTTGTACTCGTATAACTGGATCCGACTGAGTTATCTGTTGGCTGGGTTGCTTCATAGACGGAAAATCTCGAGACCCACGTGTGGAGTTTCAGGGCCAGCTACTTCCTTCTTCTGCACGGCCGACTCGTACGAGCGTCTACAGTGCTCACGAGGTATAGACGTAAATCACCAATGTTTTCTTGGAGGTAGGAGATGCTGTGTAGTGGATGTGTTCTCCGTTCACTTTTGCACTCTTCTGAAGACAGCGGTTCTTAAACTTTACGATGCATAACGTTCAAAAGAAAAGAATCGATTAATCATTATAGCCGCGGAAAACCTTAAATGACAACTTGAGCCGAAACTTACTTCTCGTAGGTATGATGACTGAACACTGAAAACCTAAGACGTTGAGTTATCACTAGACGTTTATACGAATGTTCTCAACACAAAAGGCTCAGTACACGTGGTGAGATCAGGAACCGAATGGAAGAAAAGTTCACATGACGGATGTATTGATATAAATCAGGCATGTCACGGTCGCGGGCAAGGTAATTAGCTTTCTACAATTCGTTGACACTGTGACCTAGCAACTGACGGGTGGTTAAAAGTCAGCAAGTACTACAATGCTTTGGGGCGGCGGTGTGTTATTGGGTTCCTGATCCATGACGAAGGTGAGGAGGGAGAAGTGTTTAGAGACGCTACTTGACAGTTACTGCTCCGAAAGCGATTTTAAGTCCTATTCCATTTACTAAAAATTACCCATTCCCTTTACTAAAAAAAGAAATTATCCATTAAAATGAAATACAACAGTCATATTTTGTTGATTGAATATAAATTTCGTTGATTGAGAGTAAAATTAAGATTTTGGCATCGAAAAGATCTTGGTATTCAGAATAACTGCGAGGTGGAAATTTTGATACACGAAAATTATAATTCGCTTGTATGTGAGATTCATGTAATTAAATGTTTTAAAAAGTACGTAATATTTTTGTCCTTGCAATTCACTGTTTCAAAATATAATATGCATTTCATATTATGATCTGGAAACGTTATAAAACATTTAATTGTGTGTTTCGCCATTGTTCACATGGGTATCGACTGCTGAGAGAGTCAACTTCTGGAAATCTCTGCTGGAAATGTGCGGAAACCGAAGCTATCAGGGCAGTGAGAGCCTTGAGCACCTGCTCGCGACATTAATTTTTTCGGTTGACAGAATCCACTTTTTAGTTCTCACTGAACGCGTTAAACCACACGATATTTACTTTCCATTTCTTCCTCGTGGAAGACCATCATGTGAATCCAGTTACATCAGTATCGTTTTTCAATTTTCAATATTTTGTATAGACAGTGTGCCTGCAGACCATTAACTATGATAAAGAAAAGTTTCCTTAAAATCAAAGAAGAAAATAATTTTGCACATCGAAAAATATCTACCAAGTCATCTTCTCCAGAGTTTGGGAAAAAACTATCTTTCAGGCTGTATTCAACTGCAAACTTTCAAATTTATGAATTAGGTCATTACCTATTACGTTTTAAGCAATTTATACAATGTTACAAACCAATAATCATTGAATTAATGTCATTTTAATATTTCTAGAATCACGGAACTTTTAAAATATTATTTTACATTCTTCTGACACCAAACATGTGTGATTGGTAACGTGTTCCAGTAACACTCTTCTGATCTTTTTTTTTTTTTTGAAAAAATCTTCGCATTGTGCTAAGAAGCAAATGTCTATACGCGTCCATTCACAAAAAGAGAAACTTCTCAGAAGTTGAAGAGTCAATGCCACTCTGGAGGAAGCTGAATTGCTGGCTTGCGTGCACAGACGTGTGACATTGTAAAAACTGAATCAATTTGTAATCAATTTGCTTATTACAAAGATTGTTTCGGAAAAATACTTTGTCACCTTTTCTCACGAAAAGAAGTGATTATCTTATCACTTGTCTTGGGTTATGCAATATTCATGAATTGTTTTCTGCCTCATTTGCACAAACGATAATGTTGTACCGTATTGTAAGCTAAGCAGCTGACTATAAATTTATCAAACAGATTCTATCTGTTGCAATTACGACAGTATTAAAACGACTTCAACAGGGTTCCTTCTAATTCACTGATCAACTTTATTAAATGTAAAGTATTCATTTCTAGTTAATTAATGAATTAGTGTCTGTTCGAAAATAACAAGTTAACTTCAAACTACATAAGATACGGAGTTAAGAAAAAAAACAACAACTAATTTTCACTATTTTAGTCCAACTTTCGAAATTTGTTCCTAATGTTTTGAAACACAAACAGACAAAAATACTTATCAACAATTTATATTGATAAAACACTTGGTGAACTCTTCCTTAGAAGTGAATTCCAGAATGTTGTTTATGTGTGTTCATGTATCGTACTCCTGGACTCTCATTAATACATATCGACCACTGTTCATTGAGAAAAATAACTGAAACGTTCACAACTGTCCTTCAATCAATCCAACTATTTTATAATGAATTATCATTGGTTAACTCTCCAAGTTATATGAAACTGTTTGTTACTTTTCAGATAATTTATCAGGATTTTAAATCCTACAAATACATCAAATTTATCCATTCTTACTTTCTCGTAAACATACGGAGGGAATATACGTAGTATAGAGAAAGTAATATAATGCTGCGGAAAATCGATTTCGAGATTTCAACGGAAATACACGTTTTCGGGTCCCCTGATCCGAAAAAGTGTTTTATTTTTAAACGTCCGTCTATCCGTCCGTCCGTCTGTGAACACTGTTAGCGCCTGAACGAAAGGTACAATCTTTTCCAAATTGAAGAAAGCCCTGACAATCTGACCCTAGTTGAAGCTTTGAAATTTTGAAAAACATTCTTTAAAATTTGGGGATACATGAAGTTCCCCGGACATTTTCAAGATTTTCTCAAAAACTGCTCCAAATTTTTTTTAAATTTTCTTTTAAGAATAGAGTTAAATACACTTATAAAGGTGACGTGGGTCCGATTTTCACGGTTAACTGTGAAGTTTCGAAAATTGCAAGTGTTTGAATTTTTTTCGGTGTCTTCCGACAACTATAATATTGAAAACAAGGATTTTTCCTTTAAATGAAATTTGTTTTCCATAAGTAGTTCTTTCATTAAGGTCATGTACATTTTTTTGAAAATTTTTAGTAGTTTTCGTGCAATCGAGCGTGAAATATTTGCAATTTTAAAAAATTAAAAAAACAAGATTTTCTCAAAAACGGCTCCAACTTTTTTCTTTAAATTTTTGGTATGGGCAGTACCAAATGCAACCTATCCGGTAACATAAACGTCACTGATCATTTGTTTTTTCAAAAATCACAAAAATGTATTTTTTTTACTTGTCTTTGGCGTCGGTATTTACATTAGAGGCAATTTCTTCACATCTTTCAATTCTTAGATTTATGAGTACATGTGCTTTAAATAATGTCAAATAAAGTTTCTCGAAAACTCAACAGGTTTCTGGAAAAATTTAACTCTAAATTCCGCATTTTCGGAAATGCTCAAACGCAATTTTCTCAAACATTGCTCCAAATTTTTACTTCAAATGTTTCCAATGGGTAGTGCTAATTGCATTGTTTATTATGACGTTAAGTTCATTTTGGTAAATTCTTTTACTTTTACAGAAATCACACAAATGTAATTTTTTTAATATCTCTCACGCCCTTAATATGCGCATTTCCATCGATTTGTATATATTATTACATTTTGGAGTTGAAGTGCTTGAAATGAAGTTTTTCGCAAACTCAATAGATTCCTGTGAAAAAGGGCATCCAATTTCGCATTTACAGTAATGCTTAATCGCCATTTTCGTAAAAACGGCTTCAAAACTTTCGATGAAAATTTCTATTTAGGACGAGGTTTTACTCTTCTTTAACATTTTTGAAGTCATATTTTGGTTCTACTATTAAGAAACCGAAACCGATCAACAACAAGCGAATGCCAGAGCAGTGGTCTACCACACGGGCCACGACCCCGTACATACACGCACGTACACTTACATGCGCCACACTAATACACATGACGAGAGATTAGACGAGTGCTTAGAGCTTGTTCCAGCTGGTGCTGTTCCCTACTTGTGAGAGATACCTGGTTGGACAAACCCGGCAAGCCGACGAGTAGGTCGGCGATGGATCTCACCACCTGGGGGGGGGAGAACACTGCCAACTCTCATGATAAAAAGCATTCACTACGCACAAGCTATCACAGCAATAAACGCGCCCCGAAATAATCAATTATTTAATCCAAAACATTACAAATAAGAACAATTAAAAATAAAAACGAACGCGGAAGGAGAGGGCAAGAAAACATTCGATGGAACGAAAGGTTTCATTGATACGTTTTGATAATGCTTAAGGAGCTCTTTTCTTTAAATCGTCGCCAAAGTAGACCCACCCAAGTGGTGAGCCAGTATTTTTTCTCGGGGGTTCTCCACCAAGGAATATGAACTAGTGATCCTGAAAATTCCACAAAGTGTTCCACCTGATGTATACGGAATATATGTGGCCAGGAAACGTTTCGTCTTCGGGAATGTACTTTCTGTATTCCTTTGTTTCCTCTCTTCTCAATATACACGGGATTACCTGCCTTTTTCAATTACACGTAGCTGTGGAGTCTCTTAGATGACAGAGGGAAAATTTCACAAAAAGTTTGCCTGTATACTTTGCCCATGCCTTAAGGCACTGTCTAAATGGTAGTTGTCTGACGCTTACTTTGAGATGCAAGTACCAATGATCATTGCAAGTACCATTCCTTCGCCTTCTAACAGGTTTTACTGAATGACACCTACTAAATAATTGTTTCTTTCTACGATCTTCTTTACACAGGTCTTGAAACAGTGGCTTTCTTTGCTAGTAAGATAAGCATTTACACATATATTTATATATACAGCATAAAAGTTCCTCCGGTGTTTCTATAGTTGAAACAATGCCTCTTATTTTACTCACGTACTCTTCGCCTGAACTTCGCAACTTCTTACTTTCATCACATGGCCTTGGCCATTCCTACATCGTTTGCATTTGCTATTACTCGTATCACTGTATAGACATTGTAGAAACATGTGAGAACAAGAAAACCAATAAACTTAACTTTTTCAAGCAACCAGTTCACTTGATGCACATGACTCGCAACCTGCAAGATTTAATTGATACTTCGGGGCGTTGACACTTTAATCGCTTTGTATTAGCACATACACCTCCTGCCATCTATAATCACCCCTCAACTGTCAAGAAATACATATGGGCTTTAGTTCTTATTTTAGTTATAGGGCTTAATTCATTTATCATTATACTAGTAAAAACGTAAATTTTACAGAAATGGCACTTACATCCTTTTAAGTGTTAACTATGAATTTTCGAAAATTTCAAAAGTTAGAATTATTTCTGGCGTCTTCCTACAACTACAAAACTGAAGATAGAGATTTTAAATTTGTTGTTTATAATTAGTTCTCTCTATAAGGTCATGCACACTTTCTTGAAAATATTAGTAGTTTTCGAGCAATATTGCGTGCAATAAGTGCAATTTTAAAAAATAACAAAAGTAAGATTTTTTTTAAAAAACGGCTTCAAATTTTTTCTGTAAACTTTTGGTAGGGATAGTAATATGTAAACTTTTGGTAGGCTTAATGTAATCAATGAGATAACAAAAATGCCATATTGCCCTATTCTTTTGTTTTTCAAACATTACAAAAATTCAGCTTTTTTGACTTGCTCTCACGTCGTTAATATTTACATTAGCGACAATTTGTTCACATTATTGCATTTATGAGTACATGTGCTTTAAATAATCTCACATTAAGTTTGTCGAATACTCAATAGTTTTCTGTGAAAACGAACTCAAAATTCCGCATTTGCTGAAACGCTTAATCGCCATTTTCTCAAAAACGACCCCAAATTCTTTCTTAAAACTTTTTGTGCATATAGTGCTAATTTTTCTCTTTGACATGACATAAGATTCATTTTGGGTATAATTGTTTTTCAAAAATTACACAAATTAAATTGTTCTAAAATATCTCTCACCCCATTAGTATGCAAATTTCGAGCAATTTCTAAACACTATTGCATTTGCGAGTTAAATTGCTTGAAATGCAAATTTGTTCCTAAAGTAGAAAGTAGGAGAGGGGGATAATACGTGAGTATCTCGGAATGATAAATAACATTTAAAAATTGTCTTTCATGCTTCCAACAATGTTACAAATGGAGATATATTTTTATTTCCGACATCCCGCCTGCAATGTTCTTAGGATCTGCTGACGATAGAAATTGCAGGGGGTTAACAGTATTGAAACATCATTGCAATAAATGACATGCGAAGTACATTGTGACGTTTTCCAATATTCCATCCAAGAAACTGGGAGGAACTTTTATGTGAAGGGGTAATTCTAGAAAATATAGTATTTCGGCAGGGGCTATCCCTTCCCAATCCCTAAGTCAGAGTTGAGCTCAGGGTCAACATTGCCACTGCTTCCGCAGCGGATCTGACCGGGAGATCCTAGGATTTGAGCCCCGACGGTAGAAGATTTACGTCAACAGCTAGTCTCATCGAATTCAGCCGTTTTCTGGAGGGAAATTCTAGCAGTAGCTGCTCTGATTGTTAGTTTTCCGTGGCTTCTCCAATCAATACCAAAAGAATTCCGCCTTCCTTTCCTTCACCTTCCTTGTCCTTTTCTCTCCCGTTTCACACATCCACTTACATGCACTAGACTCTCACGCATGTTGGGAGACGAGTCGGTAGCTTACAGCTTGCCCCATCTGAAGCGGTGCCCTCCTGTAGGAGATTCTGGGAAGGGAAACTTCGTCTGAAGCCGAGCAAGGGGTCGGCGCCCGATGTCGCCGTCCGGAGAGCACTCCCTATTCTAACGGGATGAATGACCGTAGCAGTTGACGCCCTCGCTGCGTGCATGCTCCCGGAGCGGAACGGCCGCCCTCGATGCACCCGTTGGGCCCCGAGCTACGCGCTCGAAGCAGCGGGCGGCGCGCAGCGGCAGGAAGCGAAAGCAAGATAAGCGGGTTACGCACGCGCGTCGGTGGACGACGCTGCGAGGGCGGCCCATGCCGGGAGGCTGCGGGCGACGCGATGCCGCGTTCCAAGTTCATAGAGCGAGAAGGCATTGACTTAACGCGAGATTCTCGCGCGGTTGCCGTCGTTTCGATGTCCCGAAATGCGTTGGGAATTGTAACCGCGTTCCGTGTCGACCAATGCGGCTTACTGCATGTAGGGTTCTCATTTGCACGTTTGTGTTGATGTACATGCGTTTGTGAATGTGCTGGGCATGCTTGTAAGTGAATGTGTGGGTGTATACGATGATGTCCGTGCGTATGTGAATATGTTTGTGGAGTGTGTTTGACTGATTAGGACACATTTGTCGTAATGCAACCCTTGTCGTAACTCTTTTGTAGGTGGCCTTCTCGTGAGCACTCTTCTGTAGTCAGTGCGTTGTTTGTTTCTAGCAAAAGGAAAGGTTTTAAATAGTTTTGTGTGCAAAGATAATTAAACCAAAGATTTAAACTGGACTATTTTCGACTAATAAATGTCTCTCCTGAAGGCCGTTGTGTCCAGTAAAAACTTGCTGAAAATGTAATTAGCTTCTATTACGTGATCGGTCTTTCAAATATCCCTTGAAGGTCGTGTACATTCCAGAGTTATTGTATACCATCACAACCATAAAGGCCGAGAGTTTTTTAGTTTGTACGGTTCTTGGCACTTCTCCGGGAACCTTGTTTCGGTGATACTTTTTATGAATTTAGTGTCTTTCACAATGTTTCTTTTCGAGATCGTAAATCTTAATCTTTATTCTCAACCATTTCACTTCAAATATGGCAAGGCACTACTCTTGTTAGAAAATTGACAAAAGAACAAAAATGTTTTGCACGAATCGTAAGTAGACTTGAAAAACAATCTTCCATTTATGTAGTACTACCGATGTCCAACATTCACAGCTTGATCACATTATTTCAATGCAGTGTTTAAATACCTTTTCCCAAGAAATATTACTTTAGAAATATCACTTTAATTTTGTTAATTCAAAGAGGCAACGTATGTCATTTTCATAAAAACTACATAGCCTTGCCGTTTATTCGCCAGACAAGACTACGCCATACCGACTAGTAGTACTTCTTACTGGAAGCTACAATACTTTGTCATATAAAATCACGTAGAATGTTTCATAAAACAAAAAACCTATTGGCAAACCCTTATAAATAAACTACTTGAACTTAGTGTGATCATTAAATTATGTGAAGAAAATAATTAGTGTGAAAACGCAGACATCTACTTAGGAAGGCTTATTGGATCCTGTGTCGGAATTATTTGATAAAACCGACGATATATTTTCACAATTAAAATGCAATTTAAATGCACATGATTCTCAACATGAAGGGTACGTCCATTTAGAAGGAATTTTATACCCATCTGAAAAATTGCCAACTAGACTGCTGGCCAGCTAAAAAGCCGAACTAACGGGACAACTTTTGAAAAATGTCACTGTCGGATGAGAACATACATTTATACTCGATTTAGGGTAGTTTCGTTTCGTTTTATGTTGGCAAAAGTTGTTGCCAACCGTCACACAAATACCCAGTATATATTACCTTCAAGCGGTAGGGACATTTTTCAAAATTTAAGTTTGCAATGAAACAATGACTACTTCCGTAGATTCCGCCAACATGCAAAGCCATAGAAGTGAAGTTGTGTTAGTTTACGAGTGTTGCTAAAGATTTGCATTTTGCGTTTTGGTGCTCTTCGTTCTTTACGTTTTATCGTTCAATTTATTTATTTAGTAGTACTAGGCGTTTTTGAGTTTTATTTATTATTTTCCAATTGTTTTCTTTAGTAATAATAATAAAGTTAATTGAAATAGTTATTGTAGTTCATTATTTGTTGTTGTTAAGTGTCCCTTTAGTATTTCTTGTTTTAAATTAATTATATTTATTATTATTTTTTCTGAATTCATTTTAATTATAACTGGAAAATAATGGATAGCCCAACAACATCTGGGTCTATACTTAATTTTGAACCTTTGAAGATAACACGTATTCAAAGTTCTCTTCAAAAGAAAATTATCAATTTATTTTGTGGACTGTGGAAGGAAGCAGTGGAAGAAAAGGTCCATGTTACCCACTCTTGTTTAATAACGCGAGTGGCAAAATTATTACAGGTAAGATTGATTTTTCTTTTTTCTTTTCTACATCTTATCTTTTAAAACTTACAAGTGTAATTTTCTTAATTAAAATTGGGATGAATATAGTTGTTAACTATCTTTACCATTACTCATGTATTAATCGTAATAAATCTAATTTTCTTTTTTTCAAGATGTTGTGTGTTTACAGGTGGGTGTAAAGTCAGTTGATAGTATTATCAAGAAATATAAAAAAACAAGAAGCTCTGACCCCACCCAAAAAGACCCGTAAAAGATCCCGTCCAGTCACAGATATTGACAATTTCACTAAGGATGCAATTGCCAATAAAATTTATTGTAGTTTGAATTCAGGTAATCCATTAGACTTTTTAATTAGTTTGTTAGTATACAGTTTTATTAATATAAACAATGATCATTTTGTGTTGTTTTATGTATTATTTAACAAGTACCAAGGATTATATTTTATGTAGGTTGTGGTATTTCTATAAGAAACCTGTACACAGAGATTGTGGGAGATGAAACCTTAAATTTTCAAGGCTCTCAGACCTCCCTAAAGCGAATAGTGAAGAACATGGGTTTTACTTAGGGAAAGGGAGACAGGTATGCCCATGTGAGGGAGAATGAAATTATAATTTTTAAAAGAGAGTGCTTCCTGAGGAATTACTATAGAAATACAAACTCCAACACACCAAAGGCAGTAATTATTATTATTATTATTATTATTATTATTATTATTATTATTATTATTATTAATAATAATAATAATAATAATAATAATAATAATAATAATAATAATTATCTATATATTATTTATTTATTTATATTTTACGTCAAAAAAACAGTTAAAAACTGCGTATTGCTTCAGGACATAGCTAAATGAAATTCCTTGACATGTGGATAGAATTGGATGCTATGTAGATCAATATGTTAGTGCAATTTGGCAAATTTTTCCTGTTGGTGCATATTCATATAATAATAAGAGCATATTTTTATGCTCCTATATTTATTTTGTTAAAAGAGAGACTTATCTCTAAACCATTCCTTGTTGTCATAGAATCTATTTATTTGGGAGCAGTCATTGATTAGAAAAAGCTTGTCACACTTTGTGTTTTTTCTTTTCTATAGACAATAAAATACTTGTGCAAATGTAGGATATTTCTTGATATATTTTTTATACCAAGCAGAAAAAATGAAACAAGACAAACAATGTCCTTAATGAAGGTGCATAATTACTTCAATTATTTCTCCTGAGAAGTGAGCTAGGTTATATTATGTTTGCACAAAAATACATCTTTTCATTCCAAGTATCACATGAAATGAAATATTGTTAATTTTAATTGCATATTTCAGAATTTTTAGGTCATAGATGCATATTTCAAGATTTTTAGGACATAAAAATCATCTCTCTAATTATTATAATTCTTAGTTTTCACACATGTACTTGTCTTGTATATCTAAATGTATATGCAAATAGTCTTGTCAACATTGTTTCAGTTTTTTGTAGCTTGTTTGTAACCTTATTTGATTAGTAGCATTTGTGACATTACTTGTAATACTGGTTTTGGGCAAGTAGCACCGCATCTCTCTCTAAATCCCACATGCATTTTGAATTTCCTTGGCACAATACTCTAATTTTAATGCTGAAAATAACCGTTGTCTTACCTTGAATTTTTTTCACAGCAAGAATGTGTATTTAACTGGCAATAAATAAACAATATATTAATCTTGTACTGCTTGGCTGCCAATTGGGAATTATTTGGCATGAATTTGTAATGGAAACTGAAGTATAATATACTTTTGATTTGAATTATTTAACAAGCAATGAGAGGGTGTACTGTGTAATAACTGCATGTTCACGGAGAAGCTTATAGTAATGTAGTCACAATAAGAGAGTAGATTCAATATTATTGTGCAACTATATATTTAATGTGCCATTTATATTAATTGTGTACATTTCTGTTTAAATAAACATCTTTAAAAAAATCAAAAAGTCATATTTATTACCATTTATCCCAATCTTATGAATCACACCCCATTGAAATGGTGAAAAAATGGGTAAAGAGAAAGACTGTCTCTGGTAACAATGGATAAGTTATTGAAGACTTACTTACACTAATGATGATTTTCATTATTTTTTTTGAACTTATTTTTAAAAGCTAATGAATAATTGAACAGATAAATTAAATCGATGCATTTGCATTGATATTGACATAACTGGACTGTAAGGAACAATTCATTAGATCACTTAAAAACTACCATGTAAACCACATTAATTAACTTCAATAATTGTGGTATTTATTTGCGTTCAATAAAACTCATTACTACCAGTTCAAAACGTGAAGGAACTGTTGACACACATCTCAAAAGCATTAATAACATAGAAGTATGAACTTTTGAGGTTGTATTTTTCATTTGCACTTGACACTTTTTAACACTTCTTAAACTCGCAATAGTTGATAATTCTTAATTAACTTAATAATTATTCACAGAGTTAATATTCGTTTATAGATGAAAATCTCTTTTTAATTCTACCGAAAAACGAAACATGTATTATTGAACAGTGGACAAGACTCGAGACCGCGCGAGGATTGTGAATGACAACAAACAAAACAAAAGCGAGAGACTTGATCAGAGTTATAGTTTCACTAGTTGGCTATTCCGACAGGAAATCTTTCAAGCTGCCGTATTGCGAATTTAGTGCGGCCTAATACACGGCCTGGAGTATAGCATAACACGTTCATCAACAGGCATCTGAAAAGCGCACTTCAACATTCATACTTTCGTCTCGAGGAAGTTATGTGAAGAAGAAATCCATCGTAACACCAGGATGCGACCCCCATCTAAAATAATTGGCACGACGGCACATACCACACGCTGTCTTCATCGGCGTCCGTATCCCCACCCCCTACCACGCACCCTCCGCGCTTCGCAGAGCGCGAAACCCCGGCGTGGCGGGCACCGGCCCGTCAGGGCAGGGCAGCCGATACTTCGCGCGTCATAATCACCAACCACCCACCCACGACGCGGCACGGCGCGGCGCGCCCTTGACCTGGATCAGCCCCGCGCCGCCCCGCGCCGCCCCGCGCCGCCCCGCGCCGCCCCGCGCCGCCCCGCGCCGCCCCGCGCCGCCCCGCGCCGCCCCGCGCCGCCCCGCGCCGCCCCGCGCCGCCCCGCGCCGCCGCTATGAGAAAGGGCAACGCGCACGGGGCTCGTTTCCTCTTCCACTAGGGCGAAATTACAGGAAGAAGCCAAACGACTACACATGATGACTGAACAAGCAATCAATGCGATTAAAGAACAACTTCTCTCCTCAGAGATATAACGTTCATCAAAGTAGTGTTCGACCGAATATTAGTTAGGAAATAAAAAAGCTTTGTATCACTTCAAGTAAAGAAAAATATTAATGGGTACTTACGATGTAGTTCAAGAAACCGACATTTTCGTTTCCTTCCGCTGAATGATGTTAAAAATAGTTTCCACTGAGATTATAAACTACGACCGGTATTCTACAAAAATAACATTAGTAATTATATATGACAATGTAATATATTACGTGCAACATTATTTAAATTGCGATCTTTACGAGTTTTTACGAACTTAACAACTGTTATTGTTAATACAGCGAATTCAATATTGCATACGGAGTAAACCAAAATGAAATTAAAATATGTGTGGATGTTGCATTGCACTGATTGATGAGTTTTTATTATTGACAGCTTCCGAATAGAGTTTTTCATTGCTGGTGTATGTTTGAATTTAGGGCTTTCCTAAGCCTGGAAACAATTTTTTGTTTGTTGAAAAAAAAAATCATTAGGAGTTGTTGATCTTGGTGGCTAAAATTCTGTTGTTCCTTTTCCTGTTGATGATATTATGCCTTGAATTCTTTCGAAGGCAGATTGTGAGAATAGTATTTCATTTTGCGTTCGTGTTGATAAACAGTTCAAAAACACAACCTTTGTTATTTGCAGGATGATTGCCACCGCATAAGCCACACGTGCCATATGTTGTTTCATCCGTGGTACACTAATGTATCGCGATCACCCGCACATTTTGCCCCTAGAGACGGGAGATGACAGTAGCCAGGGGCGGATTTATCCATGTCGCCGCTCTGGGCTCCATTCATTTTGCCGCCCCTTGAGAATCTATATATTATATATAATGTAAAAGAGAATATGATTTGTGTATATATGTGTGCTACACACACACATCCACATACGCACACGCACGCACACACACACACACACACACACACACACACATATATATATATATATATATATATATATATATATATATATATATATATATATTACATAAAATATAAATAAGTTATTATAGTGTTTTAAAACTTTATATCGATACTACAATTTGTATACATACCTCTAATTTTATAATTTTGTAATAATTTAGATTAATGACAAAAATAGCAATAATCTAAATGAATATTAGCAGTCAATGCATCACTCACGAAGTGCGCGAATTGAAATGTAGAACCTCCTTTTTACTTTCTCGTATACGTACGTATATACAGAGAAAATTATATAATGCGCGAAAAAAAACGGAGGATTTTCGTCACAAAAAAATTTATTGCCAGGCTCTGTCAACGAAAAAGTGTATAAAACCAGTTGTTAAATTAAGAAAAAAATCCTTTAACATGTGGTGTAGCCACAATCCCTGTTTTGTCGATCCTTAATGCCCAAAAACCAATTGGATGCAAAACGTCCGTCTGTCCGTCCATCTGTAAACACTACTAGCGCCTAAACCACACGTACAATCTTTTCTAAATTGAAGAAAGCCCTGACGATCTGGCTCTAGTTGAAGCTTTGAGATTTTGAAAAACATTCTTTAAAAATTGGGGGTACTTTACATGAAGGCCCTCGGACATTTTCATAATTTTCTCATAAACCGCTCCAATTTTTTTCTTTGAATTTCTTGCAAGAATAGAGTAATCGAATTCACCCATAGGCGGCCAAATTCACCCACTGTCTGAGAGGCAATTTCAGCGGCCGGCTGCTCTGATCATTTGTTTTCCGTGATTTCCACAATCAATACCACGCGAATTTTGGAGTAGTGTTCGAACAAACCACGAACACATGGACCACGCGCGATCTTCTTTTTTTCATCCGTGTCCCCTGCTTTCTCTCTAACACACACACGCTCTCTTACGTGCAATACATTGTCATATATGGTCTGTTAAGGCAAAGAGTTGACTTTTGTTCTGCATTGTTCTGCAGAGTATATTCTTCCGCCAGCTGCATGGGCTGGATGTTAATGCCGGAAAGTATCAGTACATGTAGTTGGAAGTTAGGGATAATTTTAACGAGTGAGAACATTGTTCCAATATCTTCACTAAAAATAATATATTAAGAATGATGTAAATCAGGCCATGAATGATGTGTGGGTGAGATCAAGAAACTATCCAGCATATTATCTCTGGCTGCAGTGCACTAGCC
The DNA here is from genome assembly GCA_011170035.1 of Teleogryllus occipitalis. Lineage (NCBI taxonomy): Eukaryota > Metazoa > Arthropoda > Insecta > Orthoptera > Gryllidae > Teleogryllus > Teleogryllus occipitalis. The sequence goes on along the minus strand of BLKR01002462.1, from coordinate 83,094 downwards.
CCAAAAGACTACAAAACGAAACCCTATCTAGTGGGCCGGATCATCCATGCCAAGCTTGCTAAGAAATACAGACTCCTGCGGGACACTGAAACACCGTACAATCAATATCATCCAGAAACTGTGCTTGAAAGCGAGTCCCATAAGTAGTACTGAGACCGCAGTATTCTGACAGAAAAATCCAGCACAATCAAGCACAATAGACCCGATGTTATGCTCTGGTATAAATCTACCAGTAAAGTTTGGTTTATCGATTTTGCAGTTGTCGACAACAGGAGCATTTTTTTAAATTTATTTATTTAACAGAGTGAGCTGATTATACAACGCTCAGCCATATGGCTTTTCAGTTGTTAGGAGCGAGCATTTTTAGACGAAAATATGCGAAGGGGGTGGCTACATATTGTTGACTTTTTATGGGAGGACTATTTATTTCATTATCTTATATCAGCCAGTTTCCGGAGGAAGATGTGGAAGGGGAGTCGGTTGCGGAGACGAGTTTCTACGGGATGCTCTTTACCTATGTTGTAGTGGGAAGCACTGGTAACTGAGGGTAGATTTTGGAAGAATGATGTATGTTAGGACGAGCTCTATGGCTAGGTCTTTGTGAAGGTTAGTGTTGCTTATAAACCAAGGTGCGTTAACTGCAGTTCTGAGGAACCTATTTTGGAATATTTGGATTTTGTTGATGGTTGTAGGGGCGGCATTGCACCAGACTGGACAAGCGTACGTAAGTGATAGACGTAAAATGGCTTTATATATGAGGAGAGCAGAATGGAGCTTTAATGATGAGTGTCGGTTGATTACTGGTCGAAGAATACCTAGGCGTCTATTAGCTTCGTTCACCTTGGAGGTGATGTGGTCTTTCCAAGTCCATTCTGGTGTCCATTAGGACACCTAGATAACGGACTGGGGCGGTTGAGGAGCACCGTGGTATTACTGCCGAGTCAAATTTTAGTGGGAGTGGGAAGGCTGGAAATCGTAGCGTGAAAACTTTGGTTGTGGATTTGTTTGGATTTATCTTGATTTTCCAGTTTCTGCACCATGTTTCAATAGTCGTGGGGTGTGTCTGAATTAAATTCCTTCTTGTATTGAGATATTGGTCAGAAGCAAAAATGACAGTATCGTCTGCAAAAAGGGCAGTGTGTACTTTAGGGTGCGTTGGAATGTCTGAAATGAATATATTAAAGAGGACTGGCGACAACGGGGAACCTTGTGGAACTCCTGCTGACCTATTTCGTGGTGAAGAGGAGGTTGAGCCCACTTGTACAATAAATGTGCGGTCTTTAATTAAATTGGATATGGTGTTGATTAAATATTTCGGTATACCTAGTTTTATTAGTTTATATATGATTCCTTCGTACCAGACCCTGTCGAATGCTTGAGCGACATCGAGGAAGACTGCTAATAAATGATGTCCAGAGTGAAATGCTTCGTGGATATTTTCAGTTAAACGCAGGAATTGGGGGCTTGTGGAGTGAATTGGGGAGAAACCAAACTGAAAGGGAGGAATAATGTTGTTTTGATGTATAATTTTACGAAGTCTCTTTAGTAGTAATTTTTCTAAAATTTTTGACAAAATGGGAATGAGACTGATGGGTCTGTAACTTGTAGGGTTGGCATGGTTTTTGTTGGGTTTTGGTACAGAAATTATTACGGAATGTTTCCAGGAACTGGGTAAATATCCTGTCCAGAACACCGAGTTATATGTTCGAAATGCTATGGCGCTTCTGGGAACATTTTTCAAAACAATGGAGTTGATGCGATCATGACCTGGTGATTTCCTTGCCGGTAAGTTTTTAATGGTATGATATACTTCTTGGGGAGTTATAAAAGGAATCCGTCTTGGTGTGTCGAAATTAGGGAAACTATTAAATTCAATGACTTCATTATGAAATTCTTCCCGAATGTTGTGAGTTTGGAAGGTTGAGGTAAAGTAATCAGGGAGCATTTCGGCTTTCTCTTTATCGCTATGAGCTGTCATGTTGCCATTTTTCAAAATTGGAATGTTTGATTTAGTTCCTAACAACCTGCGTGTAGCTTTCCACAAGGAGCCATCGTGGGGATTAAGGTCTGCAACGTATTTTTTGTATTTCTCAAGGTGGAATGAGTCCAATGCGTTGCGGACAAATCTGATTAGGTGATTGTACTCTGATTTCAAGTGAGGTAATCTATGTTTAGTCCAAAAACGTCTTACTTTGTTCTTTCTTGTTAGCAGTATTTGGATGTCTTCCGGGAGCTGAGAATGGTTTAATGCGCGAATTGTCTGTAAAGTGCTTGGGGAAGAATTTTGGGTAGAACTGATAATAGCATTGGTCAGAATGAAGGTGGATTAATCAATTTCCGATTGCGTTGTTAACTGTTTAATAGGAGGGATATATGATGCGAGATGTTGTCGAAACTTCTTCCAGTTAACATTATGAGTATTTAAACTTGGTAGACTATAATTAGTCGAGTTGTGCTGGCAGTTAAAATAACCGGATTATGATCCGAATCCAGCTCTGAGATAGAAAAGGGGACTAATGGAATATTTGAAGTGGTAATGTCTATGTCTAGGATGTCGTGGATGCAATTCGAATTGTATGGAAAGTGCATGGGATCGACCGGAGCAATAACTTTTAAATTGTAATTTTGACGTAGATTGTGTAAATATATTCCGCCTGAAGAATTGGTTCTGCAACCCCATGACGTGTGTTTTGCGTTCAGATCACCCAACAAAATACAGGGAATATTTGAAGAGAAAAGTGTTCAAAAATGTTACCTAAGGAGGGATTTGTTCGGTGGTTTGTATGCCGAGATAACTATTAAGTCACCACTCATGAGGGAAACCTTCACTGATATTGTTTCTACTCCCGGCGTGAAGGGCAAGAAACTGGGGCAACTACTAATGTTAGTTTTGATCAGGATCATAACTCCGCCGGCTGGAGTATTGTTGGGGCGATCTGCTCTGTAGCACTTATAACCTGGAATGCGTAGTATTTTAGAAGAAACAAGGTGGGTCTCAGTAATACAAGCTATGTCTATTTTATGTGATATTAAAAAGTGAATGAGAGCCTGTCTTTTAGGTACTATACCGTTACTGTTCCAATTTAGAATCGTTAGATTGTTAAGGCGTGGTACGCTGTCCATAGTTGCAATTATTATTAAATGATGCTATAATAGACTTTTTTATTGAATTGATTATTGATGGCATGAAGAACTGGATTAAATGATTTATGAAATTGCTTATTTGCTGGGTTAAATAATTTACAAGATTGAAGTTATTATTGTTATTATAGTTGTTATTATTTTGGTTGAGAGGATGTGTAGAATTGGGAGGATGTGGATGTGAAGTATTTTGACTGAAGTGAGGAATTTGAGAAGTTGTTGGAAGAGTAGGAAAATTATTTGCTTGAGGATTGAAGGTTTTCTTGTTTGATAATGGGTAGAATTTATTAGTATTTTCTGAGTTGGATTTATTAGTGTTTTCCGATTTGGCGGATTTAAATTCTAATACTTTCGTATAGTGAGCACAAGCATTAGACCGTGCATTAGCTCTGTGACCTTCTGTATTACAATTCGCACATTTTGGTATGAAATTAGTCGCCACTTTACAATCTTTGGTATAATGATTCCCTGTACATATGGCACATATAGTATTGCGTATGCAGTAGTTCTTTGTGTGATAATAACCCTGACACCGCGCATATTGGATGGGACCAGGCCGACGTTTTCGATCTTCCACACGCACGACTGCATGGCAAAGCCGGTTTAGTTTATAAATGTCTTTCCAATTGTTTTCTTTGGTACTGCAACGACAGGAATTGGCAGTCCTTCTTTGTTGTGAAGTCTTGTCACTTGCACTACGGGATAATTTTGTTTTAGTTCATCTAGAATGTCACTTTCACTTATTGATTGATGGATATCTTTAATGACTATTGACAGTTTTTTAGATGTTGGATCTGAGTATATGTGGTATTGTTTTCCGATTTCGTTTTAAGTTTTAATCAACAGTCTGTAATCTTCACTTGAGTGAGTTTGTACTTTTACTTTGTTGTATTTAAGTTCGGTGAAAAAGTTTTCTTTTAGCATTGATTTCAGAAATACCGTAAATGTAATCATGTCGGTTAAATCATAAACAAATATTGGTGGGACGTTAATTGGTGATTCTGTTTCATTGAGATCGGCTAACCTTTTGAATCTATTTTTCACTGGCACTGCGTAAACGAGTTCATTTGCCATTTTGGGGGCAGGAATAGAAGAGTTTTCGTTATTTTCAAGTGGTCTCTTTGAAGTTTGTCCATTTAATTGTTCATTGGAGTTGATTTCTACGTTAGGTGATGAAGATGAAGAGAACTCGTGCAACGAGGGGTAGAGACTAGCGGACGCTATACCTTGCGGCATTGCTTCGTTACCTTCTGCTTGTATTCCACTTCCTTCTGACACTTCATGCGTTGACGATAGCAGAGATTGATGTGGGTAAGGCTGTTGAAAACTCACATCATATGGGAAAGATGTAAGCTGGGATGAATCCATGTTTTCTTCAGATGAGTATTCAGTGAGGCCATTGCCGACACGGATGGCCTCACCGATAAGTTGTGATGTTGACTCAATTTTGTTACCGCCTGCGGCGATAACACTGGAGACACTGGCTTTATCACTATTAACTCTAAGTAATTGTATTGTTACTTAATAATCGATGCACTAATGCGCCGACTAGAACATCAGCTGGCACATCAAAGTTCGTAGAACACTGCACTCGGCTAGAGGTCGGTCACGGCACTGCGGAGCACGTCCGAACGCGACAGCGGCTGAGCGTAGAAATGGCCAGGAGCATGATGACCACATAGACAAAAATCGATAAATACCGAGAGCTAGCATATGCAGTGAGAGAACAGTGGCATGTTGCACACGTCAAAACTGTTCCATTTGTTCTATCAGCAACTGGAGCCGAATCAAAACTTCTTAAAAGATCGTTAGACGACCTAGGTATGGACAAGAATTCTATTATCGCTCTTCAAAAATCAGTCATCAGTACGTGCTCATTGCTCAGGAGGTTCATGGGAGGACATGTGGGATTCTGAAGCTTTGAAATTTAGCTGTTATTTTGTAATTTTAATTTTGATATTTTATATTGTATTATATTAATCATAGAATGTAACGATTGTAACGATTAAAAAAATTAGTTACCATGCTTTGATGTTGTATCTGTGTGGTAGCTATGTAAGACCAATAGTTTGTGATAAAATGGAATAATAATAATAATAATAATAATAATAATAATAATAATAATAATAATAATAATAATAATAATAATAATAATGTCTTAATAATAGCGAGGCTCAGGCCATAGGGTCTGCTCTTTCGCCTAACCCCTGAATCTATATTAATTCAGAGTAGTAACTTGTAAGAAGGGGAGAGCAAGCTGTATTTTTACGTCTGGGAGGGACCATCCTGACATAGCCTTAAGCGATTGAGTAAACCCAGAAAAACCTCAATCAGGATGGCGACTTATGGCCGAACATTAATAGAGCAGAATATGATATACACAATAGTGGAAGAGAAAAGAAAAGACATTTAGGAAAAGGGGACATTGAGAAAAAATGGGGCTATTTGTGAGGGAAAGGGAAGGGAGAAAATGCGAAGAAAAGAAGGAAAACGAAGTGGAGGGAAAAAGTAAAATTATTCCAGAAACTATACAGAATGCTACGTTTGGTACACATTAACACTTTACATAATTAAAAAATCATGTTAACACTAGAGAAGCACAATACACTGTAAGTAAATTGTATCAGAACAGAGAGAGAACGAGAAATCGAGAGAGAGAGAGAGAGAGAGAGAGAGAGAGAGAGAGAGAGAGAGAGAGAGAGAGAGAGAAACCCAGTTTCTCCATCTCCCCATATAATGCCTGGGTGGGGGCCGCCCTGCCAGCTCAGAGCTCCTAGCTATCCAGGCTAGTACCGGAGTCTCGACAATGCGCCACTCACATGCGCCGAGAACAAGTTCTCTCCTCTTTGCCCAGAGTATCGGGCTACTGCCACGACGAAGCCGAGAGCCCAACTGGGGGCCACCTGAACTAACGCCCAGACGAGACGGCTCGGAGCCCCCATTCCGTCTTCCCATTGCTTACCCCCAGCTCATGACGTGGGTAACGCCGGTACCGGAGCAACCTGACGTAGGGTAACTGATTTCCCGCTGGACTTTAGAGTGGGATCCGGAGTACTCCGAAGAGCATCCTTCGCCCAATCCTGCTCCAAGGTCGACGCGCCACAGGCCGGTTGCCCGGCCACCAGGAGCTTAGCATCGCCTGCTCATTGCCTGCACCTTCAAGCTGACGACGTGACCGGCGCCGCGAGACTCAGCGTCCGGGTGGTCGGCTACGACATTCCATCAGAGACTGCGACAACCTACGCCATTGCGACCCCCCCCCTGCGGGGAATTGTATCAGTAATTTAAAATACAATATTGACAGTATTAAGGAACAATATAAAAATACTACAGGATTATGTAAGCATCAATTGTATTTACGCTTAACGCCAATATATTGTAATAAAGATAATGATAATACGCAGATACAAAGATAAGTGCACATTAATTGGAGCGTTGTTAATCACTTTTTGTATTTTTTATTTGAACAATTTCATTAGAATACACATAAAAATATATGATTGTTAATAATAGTGGATGGTGTGAGAGTGAATGGAAAATGAGGATAAAGAAATGAGGTATGGGATGAAATTTTGAATTTAAAGAGTAGGGAAAATGCGGCGTTTATCGGGGAGGTGAACGGGCGCTTGGAAGTGGGAAAACTGAAGATTGAAGAGGACGTTAACGCCATTCTATAAGTCATTATTGCTTACTCAAGTAGTTAATTCATTTTTGAATTTATGGAAAGTATTTGAATGTTTTAGACTTGCTGGTAGTTTATTCCAGACTTGGATAGCTGTGTTGGTAAATGATGTACCGAACGAAGTCGTGTTGTGACGTGGTACTCGAAGCAGAGACGAATGAGAGGTTTGAAATGACTTATAAGGTGTGATACATGAGAACATTGTTAACGTTTTATGAAGAAGTAGAGAGTACAGTAATCGTCTTGTGTCTAGAGTAAGCGTATAAAGTCTGTCAAAAAATGCGACACATGGTCGTATTTCCTTAGTTCAAAAATAAACCGTAGGCATGCGTTCCGTGCTACTTGAAGTTTACGTCGTAATTTAAATTCCACGTTAGTCAGAAGAAAGTCGCAGTAGTTAAAATGTGGCATAATTTGATGAGATTGTCACGTGTACTGATTGGTAAAAGTGTTGGCAGCGAATGCACTGGTCGCTTTTTCCGACGGGGCAGGGCCGGGCCGGGCCGGGCCGGTACCCTGCTGAAATAGGTTCACTGAGGATGGAGTGAGGAAACGTCGCAAGCACATGCATAAGCCTGCGCTGATCTCACGATCAAGCGGTGAAGAAATACTGCTACCTCCCGGGTTGCACGACGCACTCCACTTAAGGAACTAATGACAACTATAGTTGACAGAGAACCGAGAACAATCACTTATACATAGATGTGACAGAGCAGTGAGTTCATAGCTGTCTGGCTAACATTCTGCAATAAAAGTGATTGAAATTTCGTTTCAACCTACAGAAGACAGAAAGAGAAAATCAGAACACTACTTAAAATGGAGCCAACTTGTCCCTCTGGGAATACACCGCTATAACCTCTTACCTCACAATCTGATGGGCGGGTGCAACGGTCCTATATGCCTAGCGGCCGCCCCGCCCCTCCCAGCCCCACCCTTCCACGCCTAACCCCGCCCTACCCCGCCCCGCCCCATCCGCAGGGGAGGCCAGGGTCGGGTGATCGATGGCGATGCGAGAGCCGACCTTGAGATGCCGCCAGCGCCGGTGATGGATGCTCTACCCGTCTCACCCGCTCAGCTCACCTGCTCGCAGCGCTGGGGATGCTCTTCCCCCAGCACCCACGCACAGCATCAGCACGCTAAAGTAACGTTCATTAAACAATAAGATCACTGGGATTCTCGAAAAGGACTTTCATGCTTACAAAGAAATTTAATGGCACCTCGTTAATTGGCATTTCTAAATCGAACTTTTGATATTTCCAATTTTATTAATTTATCTTTAATTTCATTACACACTTGGTGTTTTCGCCAAGTCGAACTCCTTTTTGGTTACTCAACAAATTTATTTTATTATTTATTCTTTCAAATGGGAGATACTCCTTGCTCTACCAAGTTATTAATGACTAAAGTCAGGAGAAAATCATGGAACTAAGAACCCGAAAAACGTTATTTTTCAGGAAACACGTTCAAAAGTTTGTGGGTTCCTCGAAAATTAATATTTTATTTACAAAAACCTTGTATACCCTTTAGTGCGTTTTATAACAAACACCCTCTTTCTTTCTGGCGAAACACTACGAAAGTACCCCGGATAATGAAAATATCAGCAATCAAATTTCAAACAATCACCTTAAGTGCTACAATATTTTAAAATAAATTATACACATATGTGGTATGTGGAAAAGAAGAGTTGGTGAAAACTGTAACCACAAAATACGTTACTTTTTGAAGAGGATCAAGAAGCTATTGATTGTTAATGATAAAAGTGTTTGTAAGGAATGATGATCTAAATACGAGTAAATGAAAAACACTTAAATGCGTTAGGGAGACACTTAAACGCGTTAAGGAAACAAAACAAAATCTTCAAACATCACACCGAACATTGTCAAAAGAATTAGACCGACTGATGTGGTTCAGGGTTTCAACTGAGATCCGACGATGGGAGGATTTTCGACACAAACTGCAAAGCTAGGTCGAATTTCGCTGCTGTCTGGAAATGAATTCTTGCTGCCTGCTGCTCTGATCGGTAGTTTTCCGTTTTCTCCCAGTAACACCAGGTGAATGCCGCAGCAGTACTCTTAACATGCGGGCCACAGACCGCGTGGATCTTTCCTTCCTTTTCCTTGTCCTGTCCTCACCCCTTACTTAGACTTATACCGCCGCTGGTGGGTGATACCTGGATAGAGAAACCGCAACCCAACGTGTAGGTCGGTGCCAGATCTCATCATGAAGAGCGGGAAGAATATGCGCTTAAGGATTAATGACCACAGCAGATGAAGCACCCGAAAGCCCGAAATAATCCAAAGAATCAGACATTTCGGAAGATACTTCATTTGTTCTTCATTCCATTTTAATTAGACCATTACTAACATACTCCCAAACATTGAAAATAATCATACGTTTAAAGATGCAGGTTTTAATCGAGGGTAAATTCTCTTGGGTATGTGATTACTTATCATTTCACCTTATCTGCTCATCTTCGACAACTGCCACAACACAACCCGTGGAAACCTCTACCAAAGGAAGAAACCTCTTCCAAATTTACCAATAATCCCCGCTCCCAGAACCCGATGTCAACAGCCATCTTGATGCAAGGTTCGTACTGAATCTTAGTAGTTCGCCCTTCTAGGCATGGCTACCAACATTTTGACCGACCACTGCGACATTCTTCAGGACAAAATGCGATAATCGAGGCTTCCAAGGCCGGAACCGATATATACTTGGTTGACTAGTAGACGTCGTGTACCTATTTACGAGAACAATCAATAAGTTATCTACCTCGGTGTCTTACGTTACTATTGGAAAGCTGAGCATGCAAAGGCAAGTTGGGACATGCCTTGGAATGCGTGGGCTTCAGTTTCAAATCAGTCTGCCGCAAGTTCTTGGTATGAGAAGATGCCAAGTGCAATGCCGTGCGTGTCAACAGAGAAAATGAGAAATTTCGAACGCCTTTCAGTGATGAAATTTCGTACAAAGAAAGGGAAGCAGCCTAAGGAAATTCACGAGAGGATGAATGTTGTATATGATGATGGTGCGCCTTCACACTATAAAGTACAATTTTGGTCCCGGTAAAATTTTGGTTTAAGTGGGGGAGAGAATCGATTGAAGATGTCCAACGTATAGGGCAGCCTGTGGAAGCATCTTCAAAGGAAATGTGCCAAAAAGTGGAGACCGCGATTTTGGAAGATCGTCGTGTAAGATAAGTATTATAGCATATAATCTTGACATTTCTGCTGGCACGGTTTATAGCATCATTCACACAGAATTGATGTCAAAGTTCTGTTTTCACTAGGTGCCAAACATGATGACTCTCGAGCAGAAAGCATTTCGTCAGCAATGCTGCAAAGAGATTTTGAGTTTGCTTAGAGAAAATCCATATAATTTTTATTCACAAATTAGAATAGGGGAAGAAGTATGGGTTCACCATCGTGATCCTGAAACCATGCAAGAGTCCACGTAATGGATGCATAAGGGCTCTCCCACACCCAAAACTTTCTTGTCCTAAGCAAAGATTTTGACGACCGTTTGGGGGACAGAAGATGTTCTGCTTGTAGAAACCTTTACGCTAGTTTGCCAATGTGAAGCTCTATGGGAAATTGTCTGCTACTATATTGTTGCTCCACGACAATGTACCTGCACATAAGTCATGCAAAACACTTGCTGCTGTGAAGGCCTTCGTACAGCTTAATCTTCCACCCTAAAGTCCAGATCTGGCTTTCAGAGACTACTTTCTGTTTCGAAATATGAAAAATGTTCTGCTTGGGCGACGATTTCCTGACAAAGAAGCAGTTAACAAAGTTGTAATGAGGTATCTGGGCAGTAAAGATGTTTGCTTCTGTTCTAAAGGTATTCGATCACGAGAGGCTAAATGGACCTAGTATGATGAAGTCAAGGGGAACTACATTGAAAAGTAATGAGATGAGTTTCGTGGTCAAATATCACATTTATGCTCAGGTAGACAACTTACTGAACGCTCTCCGTATGATTCTCAACGTTTCAGCCGTCTCAGTGTGACTTTAATGAGATGAAGTCGAAGACTTTCCCAGTGGGAGTCAATAAATACTGAGTGGGCTGGGAGACTACGCGTTTTAGAGGGAGACTTTGAGTTTTATATTTTAGCTGCCTTTCTGTCACCATCAGGGTAAAGAGCGCGTGGAAGAAAACGTAGCTTCTCGCGACCTGAGATTGTAGGCACATGGCTGTCGTTCTAGGCATGGTTGCCAACGTTGCATCAAGACGGCTGCTGACGTCGAGTTCTCGGAGCGGGGATTATCGGTAAATTTGAAGAGATTTCTACCTTTGGTAGAAGGTTTCTACGTGTTGTGTTGTGGCAGTTGCCTGATCACAATCACAACGCAAGTCACAACGATGTTTCTCAGTATATTCGTTGACTAACACTGTTATTGCAACATTCACCAACGATCTTTACTGCAGCTAGGTTGATGAAGAAATATTAACATATAAAATTATGTCGCAGAAAAACTCGATTTTTAGTAATAAATGATGTTATATTTCCTCTTTACTTTCAACTACGAAAAAGGTCACAGTATGGCCAATATGGGAAAGGTGTCCCAGGAACTGGGCCAGCCAAGATTTCACTGTCTCCGCCCGCGGAAGTCTGTTTCGAAGGCTAAATGGATAGGTTGATTCATGTTTCCGGCCACGTCAACTGCTGTGGCCCTCACACTACGAAGTGTTGCGAATGTTTTAATTCCGGGAGGTGGCGGCGTCCCTCCCTCGCTGGAGGGTGAAATATGGCGCGGACATAATCGTCGGCTAGCGGGGAGCGTCCCCTTCTCCCCGGCAGGGCACCGCCCCAGCCGGCAGAAACACTATTCTCCCGACATATGAAGTAGTGTAGCGCTTGTGAGTGTGTATGTGTGTGTGTGTGTTTGTGTAAGGGAAGAGAACAGGACAATGAAGAGGAAGGAAAGATCGCGCGCGGTCCATGGCCCGTTGGGTAGTGTACTGCTCCGGCATTCACCTGGTGTTGATCGGAGAAACCACGGAAACCCACCGACCAGAGCAGCTGGCCGATAGAATTCAAAAGTAGACAACGGCTAAATTCGACCTACCTGTGTCGAAACTTCCCACCGTCGGAATTCGTAGGATAGGTCTTCGCGGCCAGAGAGTCTGCTGAGACGACGGTGCGGCTGGCTCTGAACCATACCCTGGAGGCTGAGTTGGCTGTGGAGCCCATTTCGTCCGCGCGAAGCCGAGGGAGCGCTCCCCGAGGCCCGCGACATCTCTGGGCGAGATGAATCACAACGGAGCGTCATATGCTGCGAGTAATGGTTTCCCACTGGGAAGGTAGTGGGCGTGGACTGCCCGACGAGCCACCGGTTGATTTATAATGGCGCAGATTCGCGGAGTGGAAATCGCGGGCGAAATTATTTGTACCGCAGATGACACCGTTCTGCCGTGTAATGTCTACGATGTTGTCTGTTGTTTCGTGAAGCAATGTACTAAGTAAGAGAACTTAAGTTTGCAATGATGGCATTAAAATTTACTTATCTCAGAGGTTCTTCGGACTGCCTGAAATGTCTGTAATCATTACCAAAGTACATAATACACCAATCAACATCAAGAGTGTGCTTTCTCAAATAAAAAAAAACAGTAGTGGTGCTAAAGAATGGCACAGATATTCGCGTTGAAAACCAATGCTTTTACTAATCGCGAAGTTTCTCTACAAACGATTTCAAATGATGAACGTGAAATATAGCGTCATCCTTCAGTGTGAGTTGCTATCGTTTTTTTCTTACATTTCTCAACCACTTATATTTAGTGGACTCTCTTGAGCCATTTTAAATATCGACGTAGGTACGAGACGAATTCCAATATTTTCTTTCTAAACCAAAAATATTACACTAAATCATTTCAGTAATAAAACTATTCGAACTAATGCACTTGAAATACACTCACTACGTAAGTAGTACACTATGACACACTTATATACCACGCCTTAGATTAATCGCTTTAAAGTTATCTCCAGTTCACTACGAGAAGCCGTACGAGTAGGTCGTGCTGCGAACAGTGGTACTAACAAACACAAGTGATTTACCAAACTTGGTTGAACTATACGAGTTTATTTCTAATACTGTAACCAAACACATTATATCATCACGTTGAATTTCAAGTATAGCTGTAGCTGCCTCTATACCCCCAAGAAAAATATATTCTCCTGACTACTGGAGAAACCTAAACCTCAATGGTACGGACTCAAAACAAGGTATGTCATTGAGGAAATTTTATGCAGGTGCTACATCAACAAATTATTTTTCATATAAAGACCTAGTCGTGCTACAGAATGACACTTTCTGGCAGTAAAGTTTTCTAGTTTTCATGGCTTTACGGTCTTGCCCCATCCTGTTTCCAACTGCCTCTATCGCCGTCCAAAGTACATTTTCAAAACATTTTTTCCACTCTTCAGTTTCCTAATAGAAGCGAAATGTTACTTTAAGAATATCACAGAAGAGTAAAATCTCGTGCAAAATAGGAATTTTCATTGAAAAATTTGGAGCCGTTTTTAAGAAAATAGCGTTTAACCGTTATTTTAAATACAAACTTTGAATCACTTTTCACAGAAATCTATTGAGTTCAGGAAAAACATCATTTAATACTATTTGAAGCAATTCTACTCGCATTATACATAGCGATGGCAATGTGTATGTTAACGACGTGAGACATTTTTTTAAAAATTATATTTTTGTGTTAATTAAAAAAACACAAAAGGATACACCAAAATGATCTTTACGTCGTATTAAACAGTGAAATTAGTACTATCCATTCAAAAAGTATGAAGAAAAATTTGGAGCCATTTTTGTTTGAGCGTTTCTGAAAATGCAGAATTTAGAGCTCATTTCAACATAAACTGTTGAGTTTTCAAGATACTTTATACGATATTATTTAAAGCATATGTTCTCATAAATGAAATCGCCGCTAAGGTAAATATTATCGACGTGCGAGAAGTCAATAAAATTACATTTTTGTAATTTATAAAAAAAACGAAGCATAGAGCAATATGGCGTTTATATCATCGTATAGGGATTGTTTGACACTACCGCTACCAAAAAAGTAACGAAAAAATTGGAACGGTTTTCGAAAAAAGTTTGTCTTTTTATTTTTTAAATGGCAAATATTGCACGCGTGGACGGACAGCACGGAAACTACTAAAATTTTCAAACACATCTACATGACCTTAATAAAAGAACTAATTATGGACAACAAATTTCATTTGAATTCCAATCTCTGTCTACACATTTATTGTAGTAAGAGAACGTAAAAAAATTAGACTTTTGCAATTTTCGAAACTTCAAAGTTAATCGTGAAAATAGGACCTATGCCACCTTTATAAGTATATTTAACTCTGTTCATACAATAAATGTAAAGAGAAAATTTAGAGCCGTTTTTGAGAAAATTTTAAAATCGTTCGGGGGGGGGGGGTCATGTAAAGTACCTCCAAATTTTAAAGAATGTGTGTCAAAATTTCAAAGCTTTAACTAGAGCCAAATCGACATGGGATTCTTCAATTTTGAAAATATACGCATGAGTGTTCACAGACGGACGGACAGCCAGATAGCCGGACAGCCAGGCAGACGGATAGACGGACAGACGGACAAACAGACAGAGAGACACACAGACTGACCAACAGTCGGAGAGACAGACGGACAGACAAAAAAAACATTTCAGTTTCTTCAATTTGGAAAAGATCGTACGTGTGGTTTGGGCGCTAGAAGTGGTCACAGACGGACGGATGGTCGGACGGACAGACAAACGGACAGACGGACGGACAAATGGACGGACAGACGGACGAACAGACGGACGGACAGACGGACGGGCAGACGGACGGACAGACGGACGGACAGACGGACGGACAGACGGACGGACAGACGGACAGACGGACGGACAGACGGACGGACAGACGGACGGACAGACGGACGGACGGACAGACGGACGAACAGACGGACGGACAGACGGACGGACAGACAGACGGACGGACAGACGGACGGACAGACGGACGGACGGACGGACACACGGACGGACGGACACACGGACGGACAGACGGACGGACAGACAGACGGACGGACAGACAGACGGACGGACAGACGGACGGACAGACGGACGGACAGGTGAGTGATTTTTTTATGTAACAAAAGAATACACGAAAATGAACTTTACGTCATATTAAACAGGACCATTACCACTCTCCGTTGGAAAAGGTTGAAGAAAAAATTAGGAGCCATTTTTGAGAAAATGGTGTTTAAACGTTTCTTAAATAGCGGCATTTTTAGTTAATTTTACAGAAAACTATTGAATTTTCCAGAAACTTTATAAGAAATTATTTAAAGCACATGTACTCATAAATACAATAAAGTGAAAAAATCGCAGCTAGGGTAAATATTACTGACGTGAAAGACATGCCAAAAAATTGAAAAAAACAAAGGAATACAGCAATATGATGTTCGTACGTGGTTGGTTTGGCGCTAACCCTACCAAAAATTAAAAAAATGGTGGAGCTCTTTTTGAGAAATGTTTTTAAATTTTTTTAAGATTGCAAATATTTCACCCACTTTTGCACGAAAACTACTAAAATTTCCCAAAAAGTCTACATGAATTTTCCCATTTCCCCCAAAGCTATAAGAAATTACAGATTATGAACAAGAAATTTTATTTGAAGTAAAAATTTCTATCTTCAAATTTGTTGTTGTGGGAAAACGCCTGAAATAATTCAATCTTGTGCAGTTTTCGAAAATTCAGAGTTAACCATGAAAGTCGGATCTACGCCATATTTATAAGTGTATTTTACTCTATTCTTACTACAACGTTAAAGAAAATATTTTTAGCCGTTTTTGAGAAAATTTTCAGTGTCCGGGTGTCTTCATGTATGTCCCCCCATATTTTAAAGTATGTTTTTCAAAATTTCAATGAGATTCTTCAACTAGGCAAAGATCGTACGAATAGTTTAGGCGCTAGTAGTGTTCACAGACGGACAAAAGGACATATGTTTTTCTTTCAATTGGTTTTTCGGCGGCAAGGGCTCATCAAACAGGGATTCCGGCTACACCTCGTGTTAGAGGATTTTTTCTGTTAATTTAGCAACGGTCTTCGTTATCAGGGCCCGGAAATAAATTTTTCTGCCGAAAATTCGCCTTTTTTTTCGCGCAACATTACATACCTTTTTCATTATTCCGTTACACCTACATATTCGTATACGAGAAAGTAAAAATTGGTGCCGTTTTAGAGAAATTCTTGGTTATGTTTTTTTTTTGCGCGTATTTCACGCACAAACGAGTTTTTTGTGTAAATCGTTTTCTGTGCCTTTTTCCCCTGCAGGATTACAATATTTTTGCTTAGTTAAAGCGAGAAAATAAAAGTAGATTCAAAATAATAGTAGTATCTTATCCGTTCAGATCTACTACCAGTTATGGCGGTAATATAGATGCATCATTGGCTATTTTGGGTATATTTAGTATTTGTTTGTGAAGTAAATGCGCAAAAGTACCAAAAAAATATTGCATATGAGGGAGGTGTGACTCTATGCCTTCTCCCCTGGATTCATCAATGAAAATATTTCTTTGTAATGTAGTGCAATGAGAATGTGGCAATTGTTTATAAATGAATTGAGAAAAATTAGAAAAACAATTGTATTGAGGGGCGTGGCTGCCTTGCGCCCATCCCTTCTGAGTTCGCCTCTGAAATGGGCATTGCGGTGGGGGCGGTTGGTCCGGCGAGGTCGTGTCTTGCACGCGGAAGAATGCGGTAACCGGCGGCGGTGGGGTTTTGCGTGCCGGGCGGGCCAGGGCAGGACGGGGCGCGGCGAGACGGCGGAGGCGGCAGCAGGTGCGGTCGGCGGCGCGGCCGGCGGATCAATATCGGGAGGCGGCGGCGGTGGAGGCGGCGTGCGCTGCCGCACTGCCGGCCGCGGCAGACACGTGGCCTCGGGGTCCGCGACGCAGCGCCGTCGCCGCCGCCGCCCTCCGCGACCACCAAAGGGCCGACGGCGCTCACGCCCAAGAATAGATTTTGGACAATTTCAACCGCCAGCCTTCTAGACGAAAGTTGTACTTCCATTTTGCAATATAACGTGATGTATTTTATCTTAAACCAACAGCGGCTGAATTTATTTTTCGGCATCTAGCACGAACTCTTCGCCGAGCCGATCGTGTGCGGAGGGGCATTGTTGGAGCTAACACGTACCGTAGTTCCAGTTTTTGTCGACGAATTGTTAAATTAGACTGCTAGAGCGCTGCAAAGCACCATGTACGTGCGATTTTTTTCTATTCTACCCTCTGCTGTCTCGAAATGTACATCAAAGTTTTCAGAAATGTTCTTGTCCTTTGGACATGTCTGTTGACGCCTGTAACCCTATGCTGAGAAACTTGGTATATATTTTCTAATGTCGATTGTAAAGAATTGAGCGAATAACCGGAGGAATAGGCAAATCTTCAGCTGTAATGATGGTGACTGCGCGATCAAGGACTGCTTCGGATAAAAAAGTAGTGAGATATCGAAACAAACTTTATTATTATTATTAGAAGTCTTATTACTGGTAAGTACTATTCACATTAGTTGTTTTTATTAATAGTATTATTAACGTTGAGTAGTAAAGAGAACTTGAAAGATGTTTGCATATTCCATTTTAATATATCTATTGAGCATTATTCTTTATTGTCAGTATTCAATTGAATCGTTGATAGAGCGTGAAGTGATAGCGGCGTTGTGCACGTAGGTTGACCGGTTTCAAGCTGCCACACTCTCCTCCAGTCCTAGCGCTTCTGTTTTCAGTCATGAATCATTTGAGGTGCCATATACGATGAATAAATTAAAATTAAGCTTTTGCGTCGGTCTCCAGAAGACATGAAATGGTTTCACGTTTTTCATGGTAATGTTTTTTCAATTCAGAGGATCCTTTAACTGAAATACGATTACGATAAGCGTTCTAACAACTTTAAAAACTAACTGCTCAATTTCCGTAGTAATGAAACACATGAGATGTAATACAATCGTGGACATTAAACCAACGGCAACAAAAATTGCAATCGATGAGAATTTAAACGACGATTTTCATCACAAGAGTAAATTAACGTTTGGCAGAAATGAACCTTAATCTTTCAGGCCACCCTAATACAAATATTTTAAAAAATTGTATTAAGAGTTAAAAATATCTACTTCTAAACTCTGTTACTGCCAAGGAAGAAATCTTCTTAATCGAAAATGAAAATTGGGTTGCTAAATGTATCATTTCCTTTCCTTGCATTTGGTTTGGTAGATTAACAGCTTCATACCAATGTTTTTCTGGTACCAGGATAACGTCAATGGAAAGAGATCTTAATGGAGGGCACCAGATTAAATTGCAATATAATAAGGATTTTTTGATATTTAAGAGCTAATATCACATGTTTCTAGCAATCTATCACAATGATTTTCTACGAGTTTGAGCTATTTGCAGTTTTTGAGGTATTACAAAGGTTATATATATATATATATATATATATATATATATATATATATATATATATATATATATATTGACTGGAGACGAACTCCAGAACGGGCCTCACATCCAGAAATAAGAAAGAGGTAAAGAAAACATCAAGTATTAAAAGTGTGTTGATGCTCGAAGCCCGCACACAAACGATGACGTTGATGGCACCCGGCACGCCCGACGCGGGAAGAATTTATCAGGCGAGCATTGGGCAGACCCATCCAAAAATTAGAGCCAGGTCATAAGATATGCAGGAATTCTATTGACCGGCCGTGGAAAACGAGGGAAACGGTCTATGCGAGATCTCGCCCCTACGGAAGAACGAGAGTGTTGAATGATCTGCAGAGCTGCGTTGAAAACGAGAGTCGTGAGAGAACCACGGTGCTGAGACAATCGCGGACGGTCCGCGCGAGCAATGCACATCATGTCTTACGACGTGTCACAAGAAGAGAAAAATCGTTAGTAGCGGCCATATTGGGCATCCTTGTATTAATCGTACAAATGTGATCTAAAGTGTGAAAATATCGCAAAAAATACTTCTCACGCACTCGCAATAACAATTCTACAGTGTATTTATGAACAGTTTCGACCAAGACACTAAGTACACGGTGCAAGAACGTGGAACGTGGAACGTGGAACGCGGAACGCACGTATTTCGACTGGCGATTGGGAGTGAAGCGCCGATCGCCGAGGTCGAGGACGCCCGCCGGGCAGA
Organism: Teleogryllus occipitalis; assembly: GCA_011170035.1. NCBI lineage: Eukaryota > Metazoa > Arthropoda > Insecta > Orthoptera > Gryllidae > Teleogryllus > Teleogryllus occipitalis. The sequence continues at coordinate 64,077 of BLKR01002462.1, read as the reverse complement.
GAGACCGCCCTCAGCGCTCGCGCCCCAGCGACCGTTCGATCGAGGTCGCCGGTCGCGGTGGAAGCACCAACCTGCGCCCGACCGAGCCGCGCGAGCCCGCTCCACCAACGTGCTAGGCACCGCGTGCGCCGACGATGCCTAAACGTGGAGTCGTGAGTACCCGTGTTGAGGGAAACCAAATTTGAAATAAAAAGTAAAGGACAGCATATCTGAAATTCAATGTAAATTATTATTCAGAAAATCCAAAAGATAAAATTAACTCAAAATGGGAAAATGGTGAACTTTGCTGCGCAGGACAAATACGAGAAGTTCGGCAGAAACATAATTAAAGAATTTTCAATTGTATCTTGGATAAATTTAGTTTCTTAATTATTTCATGGTTTAATATAATTATATGATTGCGATTTTTAATTTATAAGTGTGTATTTTTATTTGGTTTGCGTACGTTTAGCTACTAATATCCGGATACAACATCGTCCTACTATTCCAAAGCGAACTGCTCAACCAACCAGTTGGTAACCGGATTGACCAATCATTAAAAAAGTTAAATTTAACATGTAACAACTCTGCCATAAATTCATAACATAATAGAAGGTTCTGAATAAGAATTAAGATAAGAGGTAAAATAATTGATGGTACTATGATTCACGATAGCTTTTATACTTGTTTGTATTTCTCTTTTCGATTTAAGAATATACCGTCCTTTTGTTTTTCAAATGAAAACCAGTTGTCGTAAACTTGTGTACTTTTCCCTAAGACCATTTTCGTAGACAAGGTATCCTGTGGGGAAAATAAGTAACCAACTCGATTGGCCCAGAGACGGATTGTCGTTGACATCGGCGAGCGTCTGGCAGGGCCGCTCAGCGATCTGTTCCGAGGGGGAGCCGCGGTTTGCCTCTGCTTTTTCCCGCAGTGTCCCTGCTTTTTCTCGCAGCTCTATCGGCAGTCGGAGCAGATTACGTCATCTTTTATAGATCGGTGGCTTGCAACAGAGCGAGGGGCAACTTATTTTTACTTTCTCGTATACGTACGTATATACATAGTATAGAGAAAGTTATGTAACGCCGAGCAAAAACAAACGGTGGATTTTTTGGGGGAAAAAAATCATTGCCGATCTTTTCCAAATTGAAAAATACTCTGTCTAACTGGTTCAAGTTGAAGCTTCGAAATTAAAAAAAAAACAACCTTGTTTAAAATTTGTGGGTGCTTCACATAAAGGACATTTTCAAATTTTCTCAAAAACGGCTCCAATTTTTTCTTTAAATTTCTTGTAAGATAAAAGCAAAAAAACAAATATAGGTAAAAATTTCATGGTTAACTCTGAATTTTCGAAAATTGCAAAAGTTTCAATTTTTTCGGCGTCTTCCTGCAGCTACAAAATTGAAGACATGGATTTTTCCTTCGAATGAAATTTGTTGAGCATAAATAGTTCTTTCAATTAAGTAATGTAGACTTTTTGGAAGTTTTAGTAGTTTTCGTGCAATAGTGCGTGCAATATTTGCAATTTTAAAAATATCAAAAACAAGATTTTCGCAAAAACGGCTCAAAACGTTTTCTTATAATTTTTGATAAGATTAGTGCCAAACTTACCCTATGCCATGTCATAAACGCCATATTGCTGTAAGCTTTTGTTTTTTCAAAAATTGCAAAAATTATTTTTTTTTGACTTGTCTCTCACGTCTGTTAAACTTTCATTAAAGGCGATTTCTTCACATTATTACATTTATGAGCACATGTGCTTTAAATAATGTCAAACAACGTTTCTCTAAAAGCACAACAGTTTTCTGTAAAAATGAGCACAAAATTCGTTATTTTCAGAAACGCTCAAACGCCATTTTCATAAAAATGGCTCCAAATTTTTTCTTCAAATTTTATCAATGGATATTGCTAACTGCACTGTTTGTTATGACGTAAAGTTCGTTTCAGTAATTTTTCATTCATGTAATTTTTTTGAAATACCTCTCACGCCGTTAATATGGACATTTCCATCCATCCATGCCGTTAATATGGACATATGCATATTTCCATCGATTTGCATACATTATTACATTTGTGAGTGGAAGTGTGTGAAAAGACTTCAAACGTAGTTTTTCGTAAACTCCTCTTAGATTCCTGTGAAAAAAAGCTTCAAATTTCGCATTTACAGCATGCTTAATCACAATCTTCCTATAAACGTCTTCAAAATTTTTAAAGAAAATTTTCATTTTGGACGAGATTTTTCTCTTCTTTTAATATTTTTGAAGTAATATTTTGGTTCTACTATTAAGTTACTGAAAAGTTAAAACAACGTCAAGAAAAGGCACTTTCGATGACGATAGATGGCAGCTAGCCAGAAATTGGAGGAAGTCCACGTCAAGAAAACTAGAAAAAAGTACGAGAGTGACTGTGCCAGTCTGTAGCACACCTAGTTACTTTTTCGTATACATACGTATATACGGAGTAATATACGTAGTATAAAGGATAAGTCACGTAACTCTAGAACCTCCTGTAACTTTTGAACGGTTCAAGTTATTGCAATGCATTTTTCACGAAAGTGCATGAGGGAATGGAGCTAATTGACACGTGTATTTTTTATATTTTACCACTTGTATTTTACGAGATATTTGAGATAACTTTGTTTTTTCAAATTGAATTATATATATTTTTTCACTATATCATGAAGAGAAAAAGAAAAAGACGTGTTCAATGATATACATATTGTCATATTCGTTGGAGACGTGCACACTACTATTACTGCACATTACTTCATCAGGGGGACGAATCCCCGGAGTGGGCACCTAGCCTTTTCGGCCCTTATCCTCACCCCCCACCGGCGTATGCACGCCAACGGGCTGACGGCCGGATACAGCCGGAACCCAGTTTACCTTCACGGCAACCTTCCCAATTGAGCCTGGGTGGGGCCGCTCTGCCAGCTCAGAGCTACTAGCTATCCAGGCTAGTACCGGAGTCTCGATAATGCGCCACTCACATGCGCCGGGAATAAATTCCCTCCTCTTTGCCCAGAGTATCGGGCCACTGCCACGACGAATCCAAAAGCCCACAGGGGGCCACCCGGACTGAGGTCCGAGCGGCTTGGAGCCCCCAGCCCGTCTCCCCATGCTTACCGCCAGCTCTCGATGTGGGTAACGCCGGTACCGAGGCAACCTGGCGGGTGGTGACTGATTTCCCGCCGGACTTTAAAGTGGGATCCAGATTGCTCCTTCACCCGATCCTGCCCCAAGGTCGACGCTCGCCATAGGCCCAACTGAGCAACCGAAGCTACCGGGAGCTTAACTCGCGCCTGCTTACTGCCTACACCTTAGGCTAACGACGTAAGTCACGCCGCAAGACTCGGAGCCGGGTGGTCGTCTGAACTCCACCTAGACCGGACAACTTTCGTCATCCAATCCCCCTGCGGGGATCTAACATATTGTCATATGTTAGATAAGCGTTTTTGAGTAATTTTGATTTTTTTTCGTCTCATGTTTAACGGATATTATGAATGTAAAAGCCCTCCACGCAAGGCCACGCAGCGCTCCACCAGCAAACGCGCGCTCGGGCAAGAGAAGCTGATTGAAGTATTTCATAATACCAAACATATCCCAAATATTCACAAAACTGAAGCAATTTTCTCCTGAACTCTGCTTTTCATCCCTCCGCCTTTTCAGATTTTTTGTCTTTCGTTGATTCAAGGAATTGAAGGATTGAAAGTAAAGGTTTTTCATAAGTATGTATTGTAATAAAATTGTTTATTACTTCAACTCCATTGAAGGGGTTTTACATCGTAGGATATTAATGGGATCTTGAAACAAAACACAATAAAGATAAATAATTAAGACTGTACAGAGAATATCGCACATTTCGAGCAAACAATTTTAATGTTAATAAGCTTATAATAATAACTTAGCGATAGAAACATAGGGATAGTTATTATCATTATCTTCCTGCAGTTTTTCATGTCATAAGGTGTTATTATATTCGCATTAGCAATAAAAATATTTGCTGAAAATGTTCATTTTTCTTTGTACAATCGTAATAATTTATTATTATAGTGTTTAGTTTCCATGATCCCATTAATATCCTTTGGAATAACACTCCTTTAAATGAAGTTGAAATAACAATCTTATTTCAATACATACCACTTCTGACAAATCCATATTTTAAATCCTTAATACAAAACATCTGAAAATGCGGAAGGATAGCAAGCAGAGTTCAGGAAAAAACTGCAAGTTTTGTAAATATTTGGAATATGTTGCGTATCTTCAAATACTAAGTAAGAGCCTTTCCCTTCTCCGAGCGCGCGTTTGCTGGTGGAGCGCTGCGTGACCTTTCGTGTTCGACTGTTACATTCAAAACATCCGTTAAATATGAGTAGCAAAAAAATTAAAATTACTCAAAAAAAATGCTCATCTAACATATGGCAATATCTATATCATTGAATACGTCTTTTTACGCTCGTCCTGATATACTGAAAAAATTTGTATAATTCAATTTGAAAATAAAAGTTACCTCAAATATCTCGTAAAATACAAGTAATAAAATATTTTTTAAAAAACGTGTCAAATAGCCTCATTCCCTCATATACTTTCGTGAAAACTACATTGCAATAACTTGAACCGTTCAAAAGTTATAGGAGGTGCTAGAGGTACGTGACTCACCCTGTAGATAAAGTTATGTATGTCTTTGATTTTTTAAATGGAACTACATATTTTTCTCACCAGCAATGGATAGATTATGAAAATAGGGATAAAATGATGTATCATATGTTAGTATTTTGATAGTAATTTGAGTATAAAATTAGATTTTCTGGCATGAGATTTTCAAGTAAACGGGCTGTCTTTGAAACAGTAACCGTTGGTGGAAAGGTGGTCTTCACGGCGTCGATCCTGTTTCCCGGAGAGAGGAGTGTGAGAGGAGTAGCCGTGTAGGATGAAGGTGTAACTGCAGCAGTTCCTGGTCTTGACACAAAAAACGTATGAATAAACATCGATTTTAACGATCAGAATGAGAGATTTTTTCATTTTTGGTCATCTGAATTGAACTTTTCTTCTGAAATTCCAAATCAACGATAATCGAAAAGAACGAAATCAAAAATATTGTAGGAAAAACGATGATGATGATGATAATTCTAATGATAATAATAATAATAATAATAATAATAATAATAATAATAATAATAATAATAAAGGTCAATTTTAAACCTATAAGAATCGAATTCAGTGCAGAAACAAGCCATCATTTTAAAACATCGGCAGCGAATGAATGTTTAAATATTTTTATTGTAATATCCCGATTAACTCATTAAATAATAGATATACATTTTCTCTTATTATTTACTGTTAATTACCTTTCTATTTAAACACGTACCAAAAGAACAAGGGAATAAAAATTTTGAAGTACTCTTGACAGTTCTATCAAGGTATATTTACCAAACGCGAACAAAAATGCATATCTGCAGTCGCGACTGCTAATACTGATTAGAGAGTTTCTCGTTTCATAGCGCCAAGTGCTGCCAGTAAATAGAAAATTCACAGCAGAGGACGGAAGTGCACTGTTTTCGTTTACATTTATGAAGAGGACTTGTATGGTTGCTAAGTGGACGAGTGATCATTTTATTTAAAAATGAAATTTAACAACGAAGAGACGGTGGTTGGATTCTTGTTCAATTTGTAAATGATATTTATTATTATTATTATTATTATTATTATTATTATTATTATTATTATTATTATTATTATTATCTTCCTTACGATACCAATTTGGTACATCGTTCTTTTGAACGATCGATGTTTTGACATTTCAGTAGAAGACCAGTTAAATCGAGATAAATAAATGGAAAAAATCTCCCATTCTGATCATTAAAACTGGTATTTCTTGGTGTGATATGAATATATACACACTCAGGGCGAGACACGTAACTTTAGCACAACTTTGAAATGCAGTTTTCGCGGAAGTGCTTGAGGAAAAGGGGCTAACTGATACGTGTATATATATCAATTTTATCACTTGTATTTTACGAGTACGTTTCACTTGTATTTTTTTATTTGAGGTAACTGTTTTTTCAAATGAAACAATACATATTTTTTCAGTCTTTTGAAAAGACTAATCCAATGATACATATTGTCATATATTATATAAGGATTTTTTGGAGTAATTTTGATTTTTTTGCGATTAATATTCAACGGATATTTTTAAAGTAGCAGACAGCTACAGAAGGCCATGCAGCGCTCCACTATTAAGCGCGCGCTCGGGGAAGGGAAGTGATCTTAGTATTTCATACGATAAATATTCCAAATATTCGTAAAAATGTTTGCAGTTTGTTCCCTTAACTCTGTTTTCCATTCTTCCCCACTTTCAGATATTTTTTTTAAGAAATCGAAGGATTAAATATAAGGATTTATCCTAAGTATGTATTGTAATAAATTTGTTTATAATTTGAACTCCACTTAATGGGGTTTTATATTACAATATATTAATGGGATCTTGAAACAAAACATAATAAGAATAAATAACGACCTTGCAAAGAATATTGCATATTCTGAGCAAACTATATCAATGTTGATAAGCATAGAATAATAGCGCAGGGATAGAAACATCCAGCAAGATAATAATTAATCTCTAAAATAAAAATATATTCCCAAAATATAGTAAACAATAGTACAAAAAGGTAATCAGATCAACATTACTAGTCTTCACAAACTTGTTGCAATTTGTTCTAGAACTCTGCTTTCCACTCTAACCATCCTTTCCATCCTATCCATCCAGCCTTTTGACTTCTTTGAGTATCAATATTCTGTATTCAAAGCAACAGTTAGTGGGCGTGTAGCAGCAGAGAGTCGCTTAAGTGCCAAGGGAACTTGCGAACCGTCTGCAAAAGGGTTGGATTCCAAATACAATGCGGCATTTGCCCGTGACTCTGGAAAGTTGGAGTGAGAAACGGGTGACGACAGGCAATAAAATAACGAGTTTCTCTATGTCAATCTTTTGTAACAGAATGTTCTCGAATAAAGAAATGTTAGACATAATACTAGTGTTCGGAGAATGTCAAAGAAATAGCTCAAGAGCAGTCGTAAGGTATCGCGAGTTATATCCAGATCGTCGTCCTCCGTCTCGCCAGACTTTTCTTAATGTGTATTTCAGGTTTTTGGCGTCAGGATCTTACAAATATAAGAAAAGGAAGAGAAAGAGAACATCCAAGAATGAAGAAAATGAAGTCGCAGTACTGACAATGACATCACTTCATCCACACGCAGGTTCACGACCTATTGTCAGAGATGTAGATTTAAGCCAATCCAGTGTAATTCGCTTTCTACACCGCCACAAATAAAATATCGTCCCTTATTACGTTTGCCTTCATCAAGATCTGTGAGGTCAAGATTTTGAAAGGCGCGTAGCATTTTGTAGATTTGCTCTGGGTCAGATAAGGGATGACATCACTTTTTGGGATCGGGTATTATTTACCAATGAAGCAACATTCACTAGCCATGGTCAATTTACGCAACTTACACTAATGAGCAGTGAAGAATCCACACTGACTCCGGCGTGTAGAGCACCAGCGCCAATGGAGAGTGAATGTATGGTGTGGAATAGTGGGAGATGAAATAATAGGACCATTTTTTCTGGAAAATACTTTAAATGGAGCACGATATGCAGAATTTCTTTCTAAGATTCTATCAATACTAGAAAATGTGAACTAGGAGAAACGTGTGAATGTGTGGTTTCAGCATGACGGTTGCCCTGCCCATTACTCAAACGTGGCGACTAACGTTTTGAACGTTAAGTTCCCGGGACGTTGGATAGGACGTGGTGGTACTGTGCATTGGCCCGTGCGTTCCCCAGACTTGACACAACTAGATTTTTTCTTTGGGGTTTTCTTAATAATCACGTCAACCAGAAGGCTCCAAATACATCACAAGATATGCGTAGACGCATTGTAGCATGTTCTGAAGCTAAAAAAGAAACATTGCTTACAGTTAAATTTTTTCAAAAGCGCCTGCAGATGTGTTTGTCTGTGAATGGTGGTCATTTTGAACACATGCTTAAGTAATTTCTCTAGTAATGTAGTAATGTATCTTTATTTAGTATTTTTGGATTGTAATTTTATTTTAGTCATTATCATTATCTTCCTGCATTTTTTGTTTTTGCAAGTTATTATTATATTATCATTAACAATAAAACTATTTGCTGAAAATATGCAATATTCTTTGTACAGTCTTATTAATTTATTCTCATAGTGTTTAGTTTCCAAGATCCCCTTAATATACTGTGGTATGATATCCCTTTAAATTAAATTTAAATAACAATCTTTTTTCAAAACATACTACTTGTAACAAATCCATATTTTTAATCCTTAAGTAATAAAATATTTGAAAATGTGGAAGGTGTAAAAGCAGAGTTCAGGGAAAAAACTGCAACAGTTTTGTGAATATTTGGAATATTTATCGTATCTTGAAATACTAAGATCCTTTCCCTTCCCCGAACGCGCGTTTGCTGGTGGAGCGCTGCGTGACCTTCTGAGGCGGTCTGTTACATTTAAAATATCCGTTAAGGACTGCTCGCAAAATAATCAAAATTTCTCAAAAAAAATACTAATCTAACATATGACAATATGTGTATCATTGGTTTTGTCTTTTTATGCTCTTCATAATAGTCTGAAAAAATATGCATAGTTCCATTTGAAAAAGCAGTCACCTCGAATATCTCGTAAAATACAAGTAATAAAATAGAAATGAATATACCGATTAATTAGCCCCATATTTTCATGCACTTTCGTGAAAACTGCATTGCAATATCTTCAGCCGTTCAAAAGTTACAGGGAGTGCTAAAGTTATGTGACTCACCCGTGTGTGTGTGTGTGTGTGAATATATATCGAGTCACGTAACATTAGATCCTTCTGTAATTTCCGAAGAAAAAGAAAAGAAAGTGCAATGTTTCGAGAAACAAACAATGACATTTAATAGCGAACAGTAGTACACGGACATCTGCATGTCCCTAAAAAAAGAATACAGAAATAATGTTTCTACAATGTACAATTGTTTGGCTTCCTGTACCCCAAAAACAACAACAAAATCAAAAAGAACACCACAGAAGTAGTGTTTCTAGAACTATTCTGAGGATTATAGACTACTAGCTTTTTTTGTAAAAAAATGTGTGAAAATCAAATTATTTAGTTTGAACAAATAACTTAGTCATTAGGAATAAACATTATCCTTCCAGATAATCTATACAATAATTATGTCCATATACATCAAAACAATTCAAAATTGTACATTTCTTATAACAATTCCCGTATTTTCAATAAAAAAAATTACATCCAAAATTGATTAACACACAGCAATAGTATAGAGTATCATTCCCCAAACTCTTAAATGGTAATACTAGATCATTTCCATACATGCAATCATTGCAAGATTCTGCTCTCTTTACTCTGCAGAGTCACATAGCAATCCTGTCACATACTAATTCTACATGCAAAGAAATTACATCATACAAATTACAATCAGCAGAAATTCATGGATAAACATTTTGCTGAAAGTTATGGCACTAGAAATAGCTATGTAATAGAAATAGCTATGTAACTGTCCTCTACTAATACTACTTCTACTGGTACTACCACTACTAGTACTGCCACTACTAGTACCACCACCAGTACTACCACTAGTACTAATACCAGTATTAAGTAGTACGGTAATGCTCAAACAAAATCAAAAATCATAATTTCTGATAATCGGCTGCAAAGTTTGCAACGAAAATTTGTACATAGAACAAGATAGTACCCTTTTATAACACTTAAAGTTTTGTTTCACCTTTACCATTAGGCAATGGCAAAATTTAGAACACGAAAATATATAGTTTTCGGTTGGGAAGAGGATACGGAAGGCAGAAAAGCTAGCGAAGTCCAAAGAAATTAGGAAACTAGTATGAGAAAGTTTGTGTCATTCTCCAGAACCTCTAGTTCATTTTTTCGATACTGCTTACGCAGTATAGAGAAAGTTATATGATGCTGACTTAAGAAAAGGGGAATTTTCCGCAGGAAACCTCTAGTCCGGCACTGGTAGCGGGACATGGTACACGAAAAAGTGTTCTAGTACTACTACTACTATAGAACGATTTTCCTAAAGATGAGCCAAAGTGACCTTAGTGATGGCAACATAACGGAAGGTTCTGTGGTCGTTGTGCCCTTTAGCTCATTAGTCTCCCTTCCTGCATTCGTTCGTGTACATTTGGCTAACTTGTATATGGCTTCGACGCTTCCTTTTGCGATGTACTTGTCCGACAAAAATATTGTCCGCCGCGAGAAATAATTGAAATTAGAAAGTGTAGTATTATGTGCTCTTCTGTAAAAATTCTTTGTTTCTATAAACATTACATTACATTTACTTTTTGTGTGATAAATATTATGTTTATTTTAAAACCGTGAATTCAATGCGAGATGCGTACCGGTGCATGTGTTTCCGGCTTAAAAATCATTGTTCTTTCTATTTATAATCGTGACAGTTTTCTTTTATCGATTGTGAGAGCATGTTAAAAGATTTTACACATACGTCATTAAATTTAAATATTTCCCGAACTCGCGTACGTGCATATATTGTAACCTCTCCTCAGGTTGTCTATTAAATATTCATGGATTCGGGGCTCTTTATCAATGAAGATTTTGAAAAAAAAACACAAAGTCATAGTCACAGAACATTTATAATTGGACGTTGTCTTTAACATTTACCAAAATACAGAATGTCAATCCACAAACAATGATAAAAAAACACACACAAACATTACACAATAAAAAACCACATATCCCCAAAACAACACAAGTTTCACTCAAATTTAAACAAAGCTTTGTTTGCTTCTGGAGACAATCATTTGTCCATTTGCTAGTTTCTTTATGACTAAAGCAAGAATTGAACACTAGCACTAATCAGATTTCAAAAAGAAAATAAATAATGATATGATAGTAAAGTAATATTCACTCAATATTATCACATTCCTAATTGCTCTAATAAACTGGTGTATAAGTATAAAAACACTAAGTGAATAATTATTTTCTTTAGGTGCAGAATTAATTGCAGGTTATTTTTCTTAAATGACTCTTAAATTACATCCCACCTTGAAGATCTAAATGGAACAACTGAATGCCTCTTCAGAATACTGTTCTGTTTCAATGTTAACAACACAAAGACTTTTAAATCAGAAAATAAACTCCACATGACAAACATGTAATCCCTTCTGAGATCAACATGAACACATTCTTGAAAAATTTACAAGTGTTTAAATGTTAGGCTGACATATAGAAATGTGACCCATTATGACTCTTTTGTCATATTAAACTTTTACATAACCAGCATAATAGGATAAATGATCTAGTCTTGCACTCTTTAAGAGAATTATACAAGTAAAGATGAAGCATAAATATGAATGTCTCATTCCCTAATACTCAGAATTTTACTCAATGCTTAATTTGCAATACTTAATAGTCACATAGTAAATACAATAACATACTTTCGTTTTGTTCAGAAGGAACTGTGATTCGTTACGCACACTATTACAGACCACATGTTCTACGTGCCATTGCACAAGCGGAAACAGTTTGTAAATGTTAGCCTCTATTTACAAAACTTCTTGCAATCTGTCTTCTTTTAAACGAGTCTATTGAATGTTTATGATACTATTTAACAGAAACTGTATTTTCTAACACAATGCATTCTATCAACCGAAGCACTAATCACAATCTATTCTGAATTAACAAAATGTAGAGTACTAATACCTCTTTTTCGTAAGATAACCTCATTCTACCTCGTCTCGAATCCAACAAGACCGTTTCACTCTCGCCCTCCTGCCTAGTGACGTCTCTCCGGACGGGTGCGGAGAACCCCCTCCCTACCTCCGACATACCCCTCCTTCATGGAATAAACTGGTGTCGTCATAGCGGCAGCGGCGGCGCCAAATTCGTTTGTTGAGCATTCGAATGGTCACAATACCTCAGCGAAACTCTTGGAATTTTGTATACTGATGTTTCCGTACTTTACGAAGAGGTGTGGCTGAACAGCGGTCACCGCGGAGGGATACTTCTTTGAATTACATGTAATGTTTACTTGTTACGCGAACTGTCACTTTGGCTCATCCTTAAGAAAATCCTTCTATAGTAGTAGTATTTCTACTACTAGCAGTAGAGTAACATAGCGTTACCAGTTTTAATACCCATTTACTACATTTCTATCTACATCTTCTCATCTTTATATTCGTTTTTTTTGTATGGTACTGGATTCAACACTGTAAGAATTACTATAAATACAAAAATTGAAGCTATTTTACAAAAAAACTTTGGAGTTTTTGAAAAGTATTATACAGTTACAAATAAGGAATAATGTATAAAAAATCAATTTATAACAAACAAATTATCTTCGTCATTACTTAGACATGCAGGTGCCATTTACATTTCTATACTACAAATGAAAGTGCAATATAGATACAACACATAGATAACATATAGATAAATAAACTTACATATTACACAAATATAAATACATACAAAGATACATACATACAAACATACACGCGTACATACAAACACAGACCCAGGAACCCTTGCATACACACCAACCTGCAACTATTAATTCATGTTCAAACAAACATGGATAAACGTTTTTACGTAACACCACAGTGCAATAAAATACAATACTTATAATAATTATTACATCCCTAATACGTAAAACACTCGTTACTATAAATAAATAAATATATACCAAATATATTTGTCAGAATAGCCTGTAGAAAGACGTTTTCGACTAGCGAAACAGAAAGAATTGAAATCACTTCCCTTCCCTTCACTTCACTGCATCGTATATCACTTTATCTAAATATTAACTGTTCTATATTTTTTAACCGTAGACTACGCATAACCGCACCTTTCACTTCACTTCACGTCACTATACGTTTTCATCCTACTGTTTAATTTCCTATATTTTTTTTAATCTCGCGCTGAGCAAGGAAATGGCTCAAAAACTGCCGTAGGCAAATCATTCCAATCTATTATTTTTCTGCTTACAAAGGAGAATTTGCCTACGTCCGTTCTTTGTATTCTTGTTGTAGTCTTGTATTCTTGTATTCTTGATTTTATATTTGTGATCAAATATATTTAAATAATCTGGTTTATCTAGTCTTCCCCGAATTTCCTGCCATGCAGAGCAACAAACGTAAGATTTATACAGCGCCCAAAGTCGTGCCCTTTTTTCTCCGGCGTTCTAATGATTCCTAATGCGCAGGTGTGGGAAATTCCTTCCCCCGAAGTGTGTATTTTGCTGCTCTGTTTTGTATCCTCTCCAAGCTCTTATTATGGGAAGTCATTAGAAGCACTTTTATTCATAAATGCAATTATGTCTACAAACTGCTCTAAGTATGCATATTAGCGGCGTGGGAGATATGTCAAAAAATTACATTTGCGTAATTGTTTGTGTAAATTTTGGAGAAAACCAAAGACTGCCACAAAATTACATTTATGTCATCTTAAATAGTGTATTAGCTCCATTCGTACAAAATATTTGAAAAAAATTGGGGGCCATTTTTGAGAAAATGGCGTTTGAGCGTTCCTGAAAATGCGGAAATGTGAGCTGAATTTCACCAAAATCTTCTGAGTTTTCAAGAAACTTTATAAGATATTAAACTTGTTTTAATAATACATAATGGAATACATAAAGAAAGCAACAACATGGGAGAGATGTAAAAAAAATAATTTTTGTAATTTTTGAAAAAACTGAGGAATATGACAAAGTGGCGTTTATGTCTTCTTATAGAATACATTTAACACTATCCTAATCAAAATTTTAGGGAAAAGATTTGGAGAATATTTCAAGAAAGCCTTCTGTTTGAAATAATTTAGTATTGCACATATTGCACACAATATTGCACGAAAACGACTAAAAGTATCAAAAAATGTACATTACGTTACAAAGAATTGACTGTGGAGAAAAATTACTTGAAGTAAAAATCCCTATCTTCAATTTTGTAATATTAGGAAAAAGCCTTTAATAACTTTTGAAGATTTTCAAAAGTTCATTGTTAACAAAGAAACTAGTGGTTCTAAAACAGCACATACTTTCTCGCCCTTAGTAATGGTTATGTAATACTATTTATACCACAATTTCTCTCCGAATTAACGCGTCTCAGACAATGATGACTTTTTCGAAAGCTTGAGCCTTGAAAAACTCATTACAAACCGTACAGTATTTGGGGCGAAAACTTGAGATATTCAATCAAATATCAACACCAATTTGACAATTATAACTGCTTATCATACAGATAAATCGTGTCCCAACAATGACACGAAATTCATAGAAATACATCTGCTCTCTCGTGGCGGGGAATGCTATTATTCCATTCCAATCTGATATTTCCTGAAGGCTAGCAATTTTTCTTTCATATTGAGACGGTACTGATATGAGTAGTTCTTGAGGCGTCTTCAATTCATTTGAATTACCGTGCAAATCAGGGCGCGCTCGAAGCGTTACTGACGTCTCACCAGTGAGAAAGTGAAGAAATTTTCCTACAATACTCAGGGGCAAGGGAACAATGCGGCACAGTGGGTCGCGTCTTCTTTTTTGGAGGTATTTTCCATTACTCGAACTGAAAATGTCTCACTTCTCTGGGAAAAGATATACTGACAGAAAAGATATACTGACAGAAAAACAAATATTTTTGTAACATTTATTGGAACAATTATTAGTTATACATATATTTTTGATTTTTGAAAGTAAAAAAAACAAACAATTTTCATAGCAGAATGGAAAATTAACTGTCTTTTTGGAGACTGCTCCAGATATGCCATTTTTTTAGTTTCAAAAAAGTGTTCAAAAACATTAAGAAATTTAAATGCTGCGACATTACAGATTATCATGCTGCTGATTATGAAAAAGTTTTCTAAGGCTACCGAAAAAATGTTACTAAATAAAGTAATAACGGAAGTGCTAACAGCGAATGAGATTAAAATTTAAAAAAATAAACTAAAGGCAAATCAATTGTTTTTCTTATTGCATTTCTCGTTGTGATTGTAATGCTACTTCTCATTCGAGATTTACAAATTTTCAAAGAAAAAATGCCGCTCACATTTGTTTGTTGATCGAAACATTTACATTCGACCAGCTTTCCGATGCAGTTTCGGAAATTTTTTTTGAGTGATGTCATAAAATCGAATAAATGTTTCTTTTGTTTAAAAATTTTCTCTTCGATGTCACACTGCAAATCAGTTTTTTCTAATCGAAAATCACAAGGCAAAAAGTATAGCAAATATATTAAATTCTAAATGTAAATCAAATCTACTTAAATCGGATTTCAAATTCCGAACGCAATTATCTGAATACATCAACAGATTCTCCAAAATTCAATGTTCCGTGAATGTTTGACACTGAAGCTAATTTTGAGAATGAAAGATTATTCTTTCCGAAAGGGACAGTCAAAAAGTAAAATTAACCTCTTTTATGCTGTGTTATTTTACCGTTAAACAAAATAGGAACATCAAAGTATATCAAAAACATACTTCTTCAAATGCATTGTTTCTCTTAGTTACGTTCTTCTTTAGACTAGTTGTCATTTTCAGCAGCATGATTAATGTCGTTGCATGATATAATGTTGCAAATTAAACTTCATGTGCTTTCACGTTTTTGCAAACCAAACATTTGGCATAGCTGCCGCCATCTACGATAAAAGGCTACCCCCGTTTAAGATGGTGTAGCGACATGTCGCGCTAAAACACGGAGATAAACACGTGGCAGACGGCGGGCATCACCGGATGTGTAACAAGGGCGCGGGGTGATGACATACCGGGACTTTCCGTTCAAGCGTGGACGTGGTGTGCTAGGGCGGAGGCAATGGGGGCGGCGGGTAGCGCCGAAAGGGCCTATAAGTTCACGAGAACAATACCCCAATCTTCTTGTTTCCCAGCAGCGTCGGCGGCAGGTTGTGCGTAAGTCTGTGCGAGTGGTCCACGAGGGCAAGGGGCCGGCAATTCGTTGTTGTGACTAGTGAGACATGTAGTCGATCTCAGGGTAGAGCAGGGCTCCGCACAGGGGAACATTGGTAGTATGTTGCGATGTGGTAGCCGTTCACTAAAATATCTCTCCTAGCAGTGGGTTCTATTTATTTAGTTAATTGTGAGCAGTGCAATAGGTTATTTGTGACTACGGTCTAGATTATGAATAAACCTACTATTCTTACAACCCACTCTCTTCTGTGTTCTGATTACACCCGTATGACGCCACAATGGTAAAGAATTACCCTACACCAAATGACAAATGAATGGTTACATTATAATTCTAATATAAAAATAATATTTTTGAAAGGTTTCTTAGCCCCCGTTCCACCACCAACACCCCTCTACAGCCAAATAAGTGATTTTTTAAAATTTTAATTGTTTCGCCAACTAGTTTATGTGACTGAAAAAATATGATAAATAAGAAAACCATTTATACTATCAGAAAAATATTTTTTTTATTTTTTCTCAGACCCAAATTCAAACACAAAAAATGTGAACAAATAATAAAAAGTAATTTTTATTGTGTCTTAGAATCATGGAACAGGCTCGAAAAAATTCAAAGCTGCCTCTCTAAACAAAAATTGTTGTGAATTTTTTTGAGATTTTTTTCAACGGGCTGCAGTTAAAAAAATTAAAGAACATTTTCCCGCCTTTAAATCACCTTGACTTTAAATAAACTTTGATGACTGCAACAGTTCTGGGCTTTTATTTTAGTGTTCACTATATATTCGTAAACATTGTTGTAGCAACGAACAATATTTTTATTTTTGAATTTAGCTATAAATTATCATTTTTTAAATCTTTCTTATCTCTTACATAAGTATATCATACGCTAAGGAAAGACGATAGCTTTTTGCAGTTTATAAGAAACCATCGGCACAAAACCTTGTTGGTCGGAGAGACGGGTGAACGGGCGGACCAGGGGACGGGCAGCCCAGCGACGGGCTGACGGGCTGACGAGCAGCCGGGCAGATAGGCAGACGTGCAGACGGGCAGACGGACAGACGGACAGACGGGCAGACGGGCAGACGGGCAGACGGGCAGAGGGGCAGACGGGCAGAGGGGGAGACGGGCAGTCGGGCAGTTGGGCAGACGGGCAGACGGGCAGTGAGGCAGCCGGGCAGCCGGACAGCCGGGCAACCGGGCAGGCGGGCAGAGGGGCAGCTGGGCAGCCGGGCAGCCGGGCAGCCGGGCAGCCGGGCAGCCGGGCAGCCGGGCAGCCGGGCAGCCGGGCAGCCGAGCAGACGGGCAGTGGGGCAGACAGGCAGATTGGCAGATTGGCAGACGGGCAGCCGGACAGCTGGGCAGGCGGGCAGTGCGGCAGACGGGCAGCCGGGCCGACAGGCAGACGGGCAGACAGGCAGTCGGGCAGCCGGACAGCTGGGCAGCCGAGCAGCCGGGCAGCCGGGCAGCCGGGCAGCCGGGCAGCTGGGCAGCCGGGCAGCCGGGCAGCCGGGCAGCCGGGCAGCCGGGCAGTCGGGCAGCCGGGCAGCCGGGCAGCCGGGCAGCCGGGCAGCCTGGCAGCCGGGCAGCCGGGCAGCCGGGCAGCCGGGCAGCCGGGCAGCCGGGCAGCCGGGCAGCCGGGCAGCCGGGCAGCCGGGCAGCCGGGCAGCCGGGCAGCCGGGCAGCCGGGCAGCCGGCCAGCCGGCCAGACGGGCGGATGGGTAGATGGTTTGACGTCGTCGTAATGTGAAAACAACACAGACACGGAGTTTTTTGTACAGATTTATTTACAATGACTGAATATTACAATGTTAATGAACATACTCCTTCAGAAAGTACCATTGCACTCCACAGCCCTACCATTCCTGAGGCAAGCCGCCCCAGCCTGGCCCAGAGTACCCCCAACCTACTAACGTATAGCACCGGTCCAGGCGTCTGACCTGTGGCCATCCTCGCAAACCTGCGATCGCCCCCACACGGATAAGCAAAAGTGCCTCCGCACCGCGATTCACCCAAACTCGAACGCAAACGGTTTACTTCACCAGCCCTTACCGCGAGTAGTCATGTGACAGAACTCCCACGCTGAAGAGCCACGGACCGCGTCACCTCATTACAGAGTTTTGGGACCGATCGCAAAATGGGTCCCGCCGCCAACTGCAGATCTATCCTCACACATCATTCTGACTAGCTGACTCCCAGATGTTCCCAGACACGACCCCGGCGGCTTACACCCTCCAAGGCGACAGCTCCGGTTCCAGCGCTAGCCCAGCGCGTGGACCACCCCCTCTCACGCGCCAGCCCGTATCTTGCGCGGTCCGATGACTAAAATGCTACGACGTTACAATGAGCAGACGGGCGGACGGGCAGACGCGCGGACAGGCAGTCGAGTGGATAGGCAGACGGGCGGACGGGTAGACGGGCGGACGGGCAGACGGCCGGATGGGAAGACGGGTGGACAAGCGGACGGGCAGACGGTTGATCATTTGGAAAAAAATCCCCTTTTTCGTTGTTAGGAGATCCCAAAACTTGTATTTTCGTTAAAATCAATAAATCGATTTTGTCCGCATTACATAACTTTCTCTGTACTACGTATACAATCCATATATACGAGAACGTAATAATTGGGTTTTTCGACATTTAAACTAACTTTTAAATTATAAGTTCACCTAGAAATTAAAATTATTGTTATGATGCGATATTAACTTATAAAACCGCGTTATACATGAAATGGCACTTAGAGTCTATTACTTTATGTTAATATCATTTTGACGCTAATCGCGTACTCGATGTCATGATCATAGCAGTGGACAGCGTAGTCGTTAAAGAAAATGTCACTACCACTACATAATCTAAAGAACAAAAAAAATTTCCTAATGCAAACTTTACATTTCTTGTTTCAAAGCAACGAAGCGAGTTGCATAATTAATTATGAACTTCGAGTTACACTTGTACACAGTGGTAGGTTCTTGAGACATCTGGTGAATCAATTGTATCAATCTCTGGTAATTAAATCATAATGATAAACTAACTACCAGAGAGTATGATGCGTTGACGTAGGCATTAACGTAAAATGTTACGTTAGGACCGACAATTAGAAAACTACAACAGAGAGGAGTTGATGCGGTGCCACGACCCGCACGGAGCTCTGCGCGTGACATATGCCTCCTTTTCATCGTTACGTTATCATCATCCCTACCGTTCTCTAGTAGCTTATAATTTTACGCTTTTGTAACTTTTGCTCAGGATTTGTTAGAATAATAAAAATGAGCTCAAAATTTTGAAATTCAAATTTGTCCAATGGATAGTGCTAATTGCACTGTTTAATATGACTTAAAGTTCATTTTGCTGTACACTTATATTTTCAAAAATTACACAAATGTAATTATTTTGAAACATCTCTCATGGTATTAATATGTACATTTCCATCAATTTTGTATACATTATTGCATTTGTTAGTAGAAGTACTTAAAATACTTTAAATGAATTTTTTCGAAAACTGAATAGATTCCTGTGAAAAAGATTTTCAAATTTCGCACTTACAGTAATGCTTAATCCCCATTGTGTTAAAAACAGCTTTAAATTTTTCAATGAAAATTTCTATTTAGGACGAGGTTTTACTATTCTCTAACATTATTAAAGTAATATTTCGGTTGTGCTATTAGAAAAGCAAAAAGTTGAGAAAATGTCAAAAATGTACATTCGGTGACGATAGAAGGCAGCTGTCCGGAGAATGGAACAAGACTTTATTGCGAGAGCACACCAAGGAAATTAGAAAAATTTAGTACGAGAAAGTCTGTGCCATTCTGTATCACCTCTAGTCATGAAATGTGTCACCGTTACGAAGGAACAAGAAATGGTATACTCACAAAAACGTTTTTCCTAAGCTGACAGAAATCAATGTGAAAATGTTTCTTCCGTGACGCTATCAGAAAAAGAAACATTTTTTCTCTTGCCCTACGAAATTACTTAGAGTGCTTCTTCGATAAAGGAGACGCTTTGGGAGGTGCGTGGAAATGTCAGCGAGTCTTGACTGTCGACTCCGTATCGCAGTGAGTCTGAGGCGTGACGCCTGTAGCTGGAAAGGTCAGCAAGGTTTTCAGATAGTTATTGCGTCACAGATGGAGTGTCACCTGTATTCTGACTTCTTGGTTTGTTGCGAAAACGACGGTCAAGAAAATATTTCTTAACTTTCATAAATACTTTTGACGATTTGCGGCGAATATGAATATAAACAAAGTCAATTACGAAGGAAATTAATGTGAGAATAAAAGGAAATGTGTGATTTATCTAGGAATATTTCAATAAACTGAACTCGGGAGCATACTCGAGCGTCCGATATTAATTTAGTTTTTAAACGATAAATATTTTCATTTAATTAAAAATTAAAAGCAAATTGCAATATTATTTAATCTTCTTTCAATTTTTTTAGTTAACAGAACATTCCAATAGCCGAAAGAAGACTTTGGTACGATATCTGCTGAACACTAATTCTGCAGTATTTCATGTTTATAGCAATATATTCAATATTATTTAGCCAAATTTTATTCCTTTAAATTTATGCTGTATGTAGCATATTAGAAAAATTTAAAGTAACTTTTTTAAAATATTTTTTAATTCTATTCAATGAGGCCTTTTTTTTACTCAGGCCATCAGGCCTGCTCTTCCGCCTGTCTGCGCATATTTAGCTACGCTCATTTTGGTATCAAGCAGCGCAAAACGTGGTTCTTGAGCGATGAATTACCGATCAGAGTTTACATCAGAGGCTTTTTGTAGGCTTGAAGATCATTTACATTCATTAAATCAACAACGTGTGGGCGCCATTTTTACATCCTCTCCGAAGAAACACGCAAGAAGAAATTTCCTTATCGAAAATTTTTCATCCTCTCCGAAGAAATTTTTCTTTTCAAAAATCCACAGTTTAGTCGTATTTGAACGCGAAATTTGGTATAACATAATTCGCTAATCGCTACACCACCAAACCGCAAACTTTTAAATAGTACCAAGAAAAAGAAATTGTGTTGATTTATTCCCATCAGAGCATTCAAGAATTTTTGTTATTCTATTATCCATTATCCATGTATACATCCCACACTCTAGGAGTGCCATGGTCAGACTGCTCACCTTTTACTTCTAGATACCAGGGTTTTAAAGCCCTGTGGATCCAAGGTGAATGAGCAGTGGCCGCAGTGGGCGGACCGCAGGTTATCGTTTTCCTCTTACTCGCATTCCATCAACATTCTCATCATTCCATCATAATTACAATCACCTATCAATCAACATCATTTGTCCACACCAGATAGGACTATAAAGCATAGGCACTGGTTTCGTAATAAAGACTTCTATTCTTTAGACAAGGATTTGCATCGTCACTTTAGACAGTAAGAGGAACTTTCGGGTGAGTCCAAATCTACTGAAGAGAGATGAATGTGTTCAAATACTTCAGTTTTTATTTGCGGATTTAGAACAGAATCAGAAGAGCTCATTTTTTAAAATTAAATAATTTGGGATTTCTTCTCTTTCATTTCTTTATTTTTAGTTGCATCAACGACTGTGGTTATTAGCGACTACAATGACTTTATAATCATGTGTTTACATACAATTATTATTTCATTCCTCGATACTGTAATAATCCAGAATCCCCAAAAAAACAGTTTTGGTTCAATGTGTAAACATATGCAGGAAATAAAAAGAGTGGGAGGTGAGAAGACAAGAGAGGGCGGCACCGCGCATGAACAATTTTTATAAATTAAAAGAATGCACGATGAAAAACCGAAATAGACAGTATTAATCGGTAGTACACAATTTCAGGAACCAGTTGTTTCAAGTAAATCGCGTTAGGGGTTCGGAAGATATAAGCAAATTTAGAATTGCACTTTTGGCAAAGAAATTGGAAATCAAAAGCCATTGTAACTATGGGAAGCTTAATGTGAAAGAGCGATTTTTTTCAAATATTAAGAAAACGCGTGAAGCTATCGCGACGAAACTTTTAGAATTGATAGAGGAAATTTCGCAGAAAATTACGGTATTACTCGCAGCTTTGAGAAATATCGAGGGGCCGCAGTAGAAATTAAAAACCAATTTATGTAATTAGAATTAATATAAGAGTAATGACGCATCGCGATGACGTCACAGTTACGTCACGACGCAATAAGACCAAAATTAAGCTAATTTAGCGTTATTAGACATCGGGAAGCAATAAAATAAATACCACTGAGATTAAAAAGAATAAGAGGAATTAATAAGGATGTGAAATGACGTTGAAAGACAGAATTCAGCGAAAGGTTATGATATTATTTGTGAAGACATGCAAGCGATCGGTGAATGTTCGTTGGAAAATAGATGAAGAATCTTGACAACAATGAGAATGAGATGGTGTGAAAAATACGCTGATGGTTAGACGTGTGATGTAATGCTCCGCGTAAGACATTGTTCAGTATAAAAATACGCAAGGAACACTTAATGTTGTTTTTTTTTACTTGATATTGTTATCGGACAAAAACATTCGTAGTGAGAATGCGTGTCAGAACAATAGCATTCTAGCGTATATATTATGTTTCGCGTAATGGAGTGGTTTCAAAGAAACATAAGTATGCCATGGACAGACAGTAGTATATTAATATTATAACGAAGGTGAAATATTAGAATGACAAAATAGGCGCGCCACGAAGATACTAGTGTGTCGGTGGAATTTCGGCCGTGCAACGTGGTAACGAGGAGCAGTTGCAGTATAATTTGGAAAATACTGCGTGGTATGCGGTATTGGTCCAGGCAACAACGATATATCGCGAGTCGCAATATCCAGCCAGCAAAAAAAAAAAAAAGGGAAGTGGACGATAACTTTATTTATTTATTTCACGTGTTTTTTGAAAGAAAAGAAAGTCAAGTACGCCTTTGTTGAAGATCAAGTTCTGTCGTAAAATAAATAATTTTAAAATTGAGCCGACAGAATGCGCATTCAGTGTGAATGAGTTTGTGTGTGTGTGTATATATATATATATATATATATATATATATATATATATATATATATATATATATATATATTTGTCAGTGTGAATGAATAGTATTTTTGGTTTTGTTGTTAAAGTGATCTATGATATGTTATCGTATTGTTTATATGTTTTGTTTTTGTGGGGTAATTTCATGTGTCGTCAGTGGGCAGCAACCCCATTCATGTATGGATTAGCCGAAACAATAATTCAAAATTTGATGCAGGAAAGAATAAATAATGACGGACATCAGTAGGTTCGTCAGCGGACATCAGTAGGTTCGTCAGCGGACATCAGTAGGTTCGTTAGATGCAGACCCATGCCCACGTGCCCACACACCTTGTTTTAGGTCCTGTATAGGGCAGCCACAGCCTCACGCCCATATAAAATTTTTTTTAAGTAAATAAAATAAGAGGTTCTTTGAAAGCAGCTAGCGGACGGGCATAATTAAGGGTGAAAGCTGGGCCCAAAGAAATGATGCGATGGTAATTTGGTGAAAGTAAGTAATAAGAAGAGGTAGTACTTCCGGGCAATCATAGAAGGGAGCTTAGAGAGAGAGAGAGGGAACGTTACATATATAGGAACGTTAGATACATAGAGGAGGACGTTACAATACATTAACATAATTATCATAACATGGTATAGCTTTACATATTATTTATCTTATATAACATACAGTTATACTTGTACTTACTGTACAGTTCAGTACAGTACAGTTCAGACTGTACAGTTCAGTACAGTACTTACACATCATTAGGACAATAACATATATATCATAACATAGTATAGCATCACATATTATTTATCATGCAAAACATTATCACACAGTATTGTGTGATCACGCAGGCTTACTATATTGTTGCGGGCTTACCATAATACAATATTTCTAGCATGACATTTTTTGCAAAATTTGAGAATCTGATTTTGAAAAGGGGGCAGAGTACATGATTTTCTCTATTTCATTTGGATTAAAATACATAGTTGCAATGTGTTCGTATTTGCGACAAGACTAATATGTTCAACTAGTAGTCTGACTTGACACATGTCACATGTTGAGGTATTTTCCAGCAAGTATCTGTGTGTAATATTTGAGTGACCAGTTCTAATTCGTGTAATTACAACTTGTTCGCGTCTAATCATCTTGAGGTCCGAGTTGAGTAATATATCAATATTATATCATATATCTATATAATCTATATCAATATCATATATCTATAAATCAATTGATTTGTGGAAATTACAAGTTTTATGATATTGCCATATCGGTTCCCATTGCTGAATCATCTTTCTATGTATGAATTTTACGACTTCTTGCTCCGAAAATCCAGGTTAGGTCTAACATTATTTCCTTGAAAATCAGTTACTGTCTTTGTATTAATTTTATTATTATGGATTTTAGTCATAATAATTAGATAAAGATGATCATGTGGAACAAGAAAAGTTACGATACGCCCTTTTTTTAATTTATTACTTCTCGTTCGACAATTATGTCTTTCTAGGATTTTGAGATATATTTTACATGGCTTCTTAGGATATGGCCATCCTTAAGTTGCGGTTGGTTTCTGAACTGTATTGAAGAGTTTTGATTTTTGTTCTGTGATTAAATTATGGTATACTGGGGGAAAGGTATGAGGGAGAAGCCAAGTTAAGGAGGTTTAAGTTTATCATTCGGGAATCTTAATATAATTCGCGGTCTGCTATTGTTTCATCCTAGGTTGAATATTGCAGAGCAAGGAGCATTTGGTAGGTGGTTGTAGAAATTGCTGGCCAGATTATTTAATGTCTCCTTGAATTCTGGTCTGTCCAATTCCCGTCAAATTTGATGGTTGGGGATGAATCATGGCGCGTTGGAATTTATTCTCACATACTTATTTCTTTCTAAGTCTGTGATGGCGCTGGATGCAGCACCACCCCATACTGGACATGCGTAAGTCATTGTTGGTAATATAACTTACTTAAAGATTAATAGTCTGCATTCTAGCCTCAGATGTGAACGGCGATTTATAATGGGTGATAAATTGGATATTTGAATTTTTGCTTTGTCAATGACTGCATTAAAATGGGGTTAACAGGCGAGTCTTTTATCGAAAAGTACCACAAGGAATCTAATAGCGGAGGTTGACCATAGGATTTTTGTTCCTTGAATTATGATTTCTGGAGGATTTTTGGGACGACGGAGAGTAA
Organism: Teleogryllus occipitalis; assembly: GCA_011170035.1. Classification (NCBI taxonomy): domain Eukaryota; kingdom Metazoa; phylum Arthropoda; class Insecta; order Orthoptera; family Gryllidae; genus Teleogryllus; species Teleogryllus occipitalis. Next base: position 38,960 of record BLKR01002462.1, on the reverse strand, counting down.
AGATTTTGCAGATACTCTTATGTGGATAATTCTAACTTTCCAATTCTGAGTCCACTCTACAAAGTTATTTACTCTTTCTTGTAGGTGATCTTTATCCACTAATATATCGAAGTTTGTAGCGTAAATCTACATCATCAGCGTATAATACTATGTTAGCATCTCCTTCAGATGGAATGTCGTGGCAGTAAATTTTAAATAAAGTGGGTGAAAGTGCTGATCATTGAGGGACGCCTGAGTTGATTTGGAATGTTCTTGATGTTACATTGTTGATTCTAACTATAAATTCTCCTTCGGAGACGAAACTTGTTAAGATTTTGATTAAATATTTTGGAATACCCACATCATGCAATTTGTACTCGAGACCTCTATGCCAAACTTTGTCATAGGCATGGTTCATGTCTAAGCCTTGACTCACGATAAGCATAAGGCTCACGACAAACCTTGAAGTCTAATGGTATAAAGCAATTCTTTAATTCGGACTATCGTTTTAGATTGTATTTTATCATATCTCTTGAAGTTATCTTTTGGAATTTTATTAGTGATAATGGTGGCATTATCGGTGCAGTTATGGATTATCTTTTCCAGAATTGCATGGTTAAACATGTTTTTTTTACTAGCAATTATCATAAACCGGCTTTTCACCGAAGACTTGGGGTCCTTCACTATGGGTTCAGAAAAAGTTGTATTATTGCATCTGTCAATGAAGAAATTATAATTAGTTTTGTGTTTGTCATAGACTTTGCAGTATTTAAGATTCCATTTGTCTGAGTTAATGTTGTTATGCTGAACTTCAGTCATACATTAATCAACTTCAATGATGTTGATAGACCAGGGATTTGTAGCGGAGATACTTTGACTTTCTATAGCAGCCTCGAAATATATAGATTCTATAGAAAGGTGTAGACCACTATGGATTTCCAATTGTAATGCCACGAGATACATCATTTGGTATTATCTTGTTTAGTGGTGTATTTGCTTTGATTGCGTATTTGATTGACAGAGTTTGTCTTTGAAATGCTAGGTTAGTGTCAGCCGCTTCAATGAGGACCAGTTGGGCTAGTGTGGAAGCACCCGGTGCTTCTGAGTACGCAATTGTGCAGGGTGTCCTGTTTTTTTGAGAGATTAATTTCACTCTGAATTATATACAATAGATCCGTAATCTATTTTACCTCTTATTAAGGCTTGTATGTAAGTAATAAAATATTTTTGTTTGTGTAGTATCCAAACAAAGGCAAAACTTCATAAAATGGTTTATATTCAGTATTCAGGTACAATAATGAGAATTCCGTGTGCAATAGCCAAAGTTCCGAATAACCTGCAGAGTGCGAAGCCGAAGGCGAAGCGAATTGCGAAGCCGTTTCCCCGTAGTCCAGTAGAAGTCCCATACACGTCGTAGTCGTAGAATATCCATCAGAGAGTTCCGTTTCCGTATCACAGGTCGTCGTTATCACTAATCACCACTCTACACTCCGTACACCACTCGCCAGAACACCGTTGCCAACACCGTGGCTATCAGTCTGCCCTAGCGGGTTGGGGCCCTCGGATAGCGGCCCGCCGACTAGCTGCGGAGTAGGGGCGGTGGCGAGTCCCTACCCCCTTGTTCAGGCGTGACGACCGCGCGCGGTCAGCCCGGTCGGTGGCCTTCCCCTCCGGCCGAGGGCGGTGACGACCCGCTGACGTAGCTCGGCGGCGGGTCTTTCAACCGTGCGCGGGCGGTCACGACAGTCTGATCCCCAGTTGTTGCGATTAAGACATTTTATGATATTAACTGAGTAATATACGTATTCTTTAAAATTAGGGGGTACTTTACATAAAGCTCCCCAGACATTTTCTAAATTTTCTCAAAAACAGCTCCAAATTTTTTCTTTAAATTTCTTGTGAGAATAGAGTAATATACACTTATAAAGGAGGAACGGGACCGATTTACACGGTTAATTTTGAATTTTCGAAAGTTGCAAAAGTTTGAATTCTTTCGGCGTCTTCCTAAGACTACAAAATTGAAGCTAGAGATTTTTCCTTCAAATCAATTTTGTAGTCCATAAATATTTCTTTCACTAAAGTCATGTAATTTTTTTGAAAATTTCAGTAGTCGTGCAATAGTGCGTGCAATACTCGCAATTTTACAAAAATGACAAAAATAAGATTTTCTCAAAAACGGCTTCAAATCTTTTCTTAAAATTTTTGGTAGGGGTAGTGCCAAATGCACCCTATTCGATGACATAAACTCGTTTGTTTTTTCAAAACTTACAAAAATGTACTTTTTTACTTGTCTCTCAGGTCGTTAATATTTACATTAGCGGTGTTTTCTTCATATTATATTTATGAAGACAAGTGCTTTAAATATTGTCAAATAAAGTTTTTCGAAAACTCAACAGTTAACATCTGTGAAAATGAGCTCAAAATTCCTCATTTTTTAAAACGCTCAAACGGCATTTTCTCAAAAATGCCCCCGAATTTTTCTTCAAATTTTTCCAGTGGATAGTGCTAACTGCACTGTTTAATATGACTTAAAGTTTATTTTGGTGAATTCTTTTGTTTTTTCAAAAAGAACACAATTGTCGTTTTTTTGTAATATCTCTCACCCAGTAATATGCACATTTCTATCGATTTGTATATTTTATTACATTTATGAGTCAGTGCTTCAAATGAAGTTTTTCGAAAACAATAGATTCCAGTGAAAAATGAGCAAATTTCGCATTTACAGTAATGCTAATCGCCATTTTCTTAAAAAGGATTCAAATTTTTCAATGAAAATTTCTATTTAGGACGTGGTTTTATTCTTCTTGAATATTCTGGAATTAATATTTCGGTTATACTATTAGGAAAGCAAAAAGTGGAGAAAATGTCAAAAAACCGTACTTTGGGCGACGATAAATAGCAGCTGGCCAGGGAATGGAGCAAGTCCTCAAAGCCAGACCGCACTAAGGAAATTAAAAAAAAATGATACGAGAATGTCTGTGCCATTCTGTAGCACCTCTAGTTGTGTGACAGTCTCGATAGCTTTGTTCCCCAGGATTACTTTTGGCCAGATTTGTTAAGAAAATCTTATATTCTTATATTCAGGCGCACAAAATCTGAGCTTACAATGCCATCATCGGCGACATTTATCGCGATTAAATATAGGGCCACACGAATAAATATGTAGGGCATAGATCCCTGCGGTAGCCTAATATTGTGTTTCTTAATTGTTGATAAATTGTTATTTAAACGTAATTGAATACTTCTGCTGCTAATGAAGTTGGTAAGAAACTTAAACCTATTGTCCTTGATTCCAATATTAATTAAGTTAATAGCTATACTGTGTGTCCATACTCTATCGCATGCTTTTTCGCATGCAAGTTGTCCGTGAAGAGTCCAGTTCTAATACCAAATTGATTGTCTTTTATTAATTGTTGAGTTTCAAGGAACTAGCTTATTCTATTTAATGATATTTTTCAAATATTTCAAGTCAGTTAGATTGGTTGGTAAGTATAGCTATTTGACTGGTCTTTGCCAGGCTTAGGAAATGGAATGATTGTGGCAGTTTTCTAGAGATCAGGAAGTGCCTATTCAGAAAATGTAATAATTTGCCTTCTACAATTGACTGTTACAATTTCTTTCCAAGAGAAAGACGATGTACAGGAGACATCATAGGGAAATAAAAAAATTGAGAACCTCGCAAAATAGAAAAAAGTCAAAGACTTAAAATATTTTTGTAAAAAAGTAAAATATATATTTGTTTAGAACATCTCTAAATAATTTGTGGAAATTTTATTTAATACTAGCTGACCCGGCGAACTCTGTTCCGCCTTAACAGCCGGTCCCATCTTTTCCTGGCGTCGCACTTACTGTGAGAAACTGTACTATCCTTGTTACACTCGTGATAATAAAGCAATTGCAGATTTGTGATTTTCTCTCAAACAAAGAAGAATTTCAAGAAAAAAAACGCTCTGATATTAAATAGATAATTAAAAAATCTATTACGTAGCAGAGCGTTTTGTTGAATTGATTTTTGTTTAAGAGAGAAATACAAAGCTGTAATCATAGGGACCGGCTGTTAAAGGCAATAAATAACCAGATTTTGGAATTTATTAAGTTAAATTGTTTATTAGAAAATACAAATAAAAAAATTCGCTCGACGATTTTGCATTGCCAACCGAGCCGTTTCACGGGCTGCCTCACGTTGCTCTTGTGATTGAGAAGCACGAGTCGAGACATACTAACGAGGCGCTCTTCACGTGCAATTTTCTTATTCTTCTTCAGTCCTTTCATTAGCAATGTTTCGTATCCTTCTTGCATTACGGCTTTGTCGGGAAAGATTCGATCGTCTTGGTCGCGGTATTGTTAATTATACTTCACTTCACTTTTTAACACGCTTTTATTAGCTTCATTTGTATCTTTGCTTGATTGCTTGCTTGTTTTCCGCTGCAGAACGCTTCTGCACAGAAAACTTAGGCGAAAAGGCGCGAAAACATATGAAAACGCGTGAAAACATGCGAAAACGCATGAAAACGTGCGAAAACCCTCGAAAAGGTGCGAAAACCCGCGAAATCACGCGAAAACGTGCAAAAACGTGCGTTCTCACACAGGAACGCTGTCGAACGGGATAAACAGTATCCTATGTCCGTCTCCTGGCTCTAAGCTTCCTGCTCACCAAATCGGTACAGCCGTTCATGAGTTATAAATAGTGTAACTAACACGACTACATATAGATATAACGGCGAACGAAAGGCGGCTATCATTATCGCCTTCTGTTATCAGTGCGGCGTTACAACAATGGGTTACAACAGGCAACAATGACCGCTAACATGCGAAATCACGCGAAAACGTGCGAAAACGTGCAAAAACGTGCATTCTCACACAGGAACGCTGTCGAACGGGATAAACAGTATCCTATGTCCGTCTCCTGGCTCTAAGCTTCCTGCTCACCAATTTTCAGCCAAATCGGTACAGCTGTTCTTGAGTTATAAATAGTGTAACTAACACGACTTTCTTTTATATATATAGACTAGCTGACCCGGCGAACTCTGTTCTGCCTTAACAGCCGGTCCCATCTTTTTCTCGCGTCGCACTCACTGTGAGAAACTGTACTATCCTTGTTGCACTGCGTACGTGCAAAAACGTGCGTTCTCACACAGGAACGCTGTCGAACGGGATAAACAGTATCCTATGTCCGTCTCTTGGCTCTAAGCTTTCTGCTCACCAAATCGGTACAGCCGTTCTTGAGTTATAAATAGTGTAACTAACACGACTATATATAGATATAACGGCGAACGAAAGGCGGCTATCATTATCGCCTTCTGTTATCAGTGCGGCGTTACAACAATGAGTTACAACAGGCAACAATGACCGCTAACATGCGAAATCACGCGAAAACGTGCGAAAACGTGTAAAAACGTGCGTTCTTACACAGGAACGCTGTCGAACGGGATAAACAGTATCCTATGTCCGTCTCCTGGCTCTAAGCTTCCTGCTCACCAATTTTCAGCCAAATCGGTGCAGCCGTTCTTGAGTTATAAATAGTGTAACTAACACGACTTTCTTTTATATATATATAGATTATTTAATATGATATAAGATGTTTAATTATTTTTACATGCACTTTGTCAATTTTTACCTTTCTCACCATACGTATTCTGAAAAGAATTCTGTAGTATCAGATTCATTAACAATTGCATTGGGGGACATGTACAAACTGAATAAAATACGTATTTCAGTAAATGGACATTCAGATAATTCACAATCACAAACAATTGCAGCTATATCTGAGAGATACATTGCGAGCACTGGCGTGAGTCTACCTTTTGCGGGCACTCTCGGGTTAAGAATGCTTTTAACTCGGTAAGATGAAGTGTCATTCATAAGGCACTCAATCAAATATGTACCTACTTACATGAGAAAAATAGTGGCTGAATATCTTAATAGAGAATTCTAGTGTACAATACGGATGATGGATGACCGAAGGCACAAACATCACCACTGGTGTCTCACAAGGTTCGGTGCTGGGTCCACTTCTGTGTAATATCATGTATGATGAGGTTCTTAGGCTCGCACTCCCAGAAGGAACCAAGATCGTTGGCTTCGCAGACATTGCCATCGTAGTTATCGCAAAATTTGTAGAAGAGATATGTATTTGCAATATAGCCATTACCATTGTCAGTCGTAGGCTAGATTCCGCGGGATTGCAGCTTGCCGAATATAAAACAGAAGTGCTGCTTGTAACTAGCTCAAAGAAGAGAGAATCCATCACTCTCAAAGTAGGTGATCACACGATTTCATCACGACCCCCGATAAAATACTTCGGCACCATGATCGACACGTGCTTGTCCTTTAAAGACCATTTGGACTACGGCAGCAAAAAAGCGGCGTTGGTGGATGCTGCGTTGACTAGGTTAATGCCAAACACTGGAGGGCCTAGTCATGAAAAGAGAAAGCTCCTTGCCTCGGTCGTCACTTCGGTTCTGCTCCACTGTTCACCAGTTTGGGCCAACTCTGCAGATACGAAGAGCTACGTAAGATGCATGGCTTCTTTATATCAATTATCTGCGCAGAGGGTGGCATGTGCGTTCCGCACTGTCTCCAATGAAGCAGTTTGCGTCATAGCCGGGATGATTCCGATAGATATAATGGCCCGTGAACGGCAGAGGTGTTACGACAAAAGAGACGGGAAGCAGAACTGCTTGGAACAGCTAGCAGAGTGGCAACAGCGATGGGACACGCCCTCCAATGGAAGATGGACATACCGATTGATTTCTACTATTGAATCGTGAAGCAGTCGCAAGCACGACGGGGTAAATTATTACCTCACGCAGCTTGCACATTACCGCACACAGGACATGATTGCTTCAGAGCCTACCTTCACAGGTTCAAACTGGACGATACCCCTCATTGTCTTGTGTGTAAACCTGATGTTGAGGACACCGAACACGCGCTTTTTTCAGTGCCCACGTTTCGCACCTCAACGACGTACCACTGCCAAGATACTTGGTATTGGCCTCTTGACTCCAGAAAATATAGTTTCATATATGCTTGTTTCTCACAGCAATTGAGGGCGATGTGCAATCTTGCACAATATGTATTGTTGGAAGTGAGACGCTTATGCAAAGGAAAGACGAATATCTCATGATTCCTCACTCGACTAACTTCATGTGGCAAAGTTACTATTCCACTTTCTGCGAAGTAATGCCTATAAGCGGTTCGGCAGAAAGGATGGTGGAGACAGATAGTTCGGTTTTCAGTGAGTAAAAATCTCTCAGGCTGGGTAGTGCGGGCTGTCCAGTGTGTTTTGAAGATTTCCTCCTATCCTCGTAAAAAAGACAGACTGACACAGACACGCAGACAGAGACAGACAGACGCTGACAGACACAGACGAGACACACACACAGACGCAGACAGTCAAGACAGACACTGATAGACAGACACTCACAGACACACACAGAAAGACAGACACACACAAACAGACATTCACAGATGGACAGACACAGAATGACAGACAGACACAGAATGACAGACAGACACAGACGGACAGACAGACACAGACGGACAGACAGACACAGACGGACAGACAGACACAGACGGACAGACAGACAGACGGACAGACACAGACGGACAGACACAGACGGACAGATACAGACGGACAGTCACAGACGGACAGTGACGGACGGACAGACACGGACAGACAGACACGGACAGACAGGCACGGACAGACAGACACGGACAGACAGACACGGACAGACAGACACGGACAGACAGACACGGACAGACAGACACGGACAGACAGACACGGACAGACAGGCACGGACAGACAGACACGGACAGTCAGACATAGACACAAACACAGACAGACACGGACAAACACACAGACACGGACACACAGGCACACACAGACAGATTGTCTATACATACCGAGTATATATACCGAGTAATATACGTAATATAGAGAAAGTTATGTAATGCTGCGGAAAATCTACTCGTATTTCTAGATTTCTACGGAAATACACCTTTTGGGGTCCCCTGGTACCGAAAAAGTTCACACACACAGACAGACTGTCTGTGTGAACTTTTTCGGTACCAGGGGACCCCAAAAGGTGTATTTCCGTAGAAATCTAGAAATACGAGTAGATTTTCCGCAGCATTACATAACTTTCTCTATATTACGTATATTACTCGGTATATACGTACGTATATGAAAAAGTAAAAATCACAAAATCTATTTTCCGCAGCGTTACATAATATACATACATACATTTATTTGAACTGCAATTGGGCATCCCCGATGGCAGTTAAATAACAATACTTATAATAATAATAATAATAATTATTATTATTATAAAGGAGTACAATACAAGCAGAGGATGCAATAATCATACTATCACTAATATTAAGTATTATAACAATTATTTCATCTCTGTCATGATATCCAATATGTTGGTGATGCTAAAATTTAATATAAGCTACATAAATATTGGCTAAATTAGATTTTTTATATTCATTGATCTCGTTCACCACACTTCACTGCACTGCACTACACTACACTGTTTTGCTTTGAATTACACTGACCAGCATTTCACAGCACTTCTCATTTAATATCTATTACTCTCGTCTTGTTCTAACGTATTTCTAAAAATTCGGACACTTAGAGGAAAAGCTTTGAATATTGCTGCGGGTAAACTGTTCCAATCTCTAATTGTTCTGTTACAAAAGGAACATTTCCCAGAATCTGAATTTTGTTTCCTAGTTCAAATTTTGTGAGTGTGATCGCTTCGGCCGAAATAATTTGTTTTTTCTAGTCTCACCTGAATTTCCTTCCAAGCTGGTTGACCTACGTACGATTTATAAAGAGCGCAAAGCCTCGCCCTTGTTCTTCTCGTTTCTAGAGGTTCCCATGACTTTTTTCTTGCGTTAGATCTATAGGTAAACTTATTCGCTTTCCTCTGTATTCTATCTATATTTTTCCGGTGCGACTTTCTGTATGGATCCCAACATGCCACCCCGTATTCCATGAGAGGGCGAACCAGCGAAAGATATGCTAATTCTTTTGCGTTTGCAGAAATTTTCTTTAGAATTCGAATTCCAAAATGCAAGAACTTCCACGTTTTTCTTATTACCTGATTTATATGCTTCTCTCACCCTAATTTGCTATCTAGATAAATGCCTAAATACTTGCATAATCAGACTCTTGGGATGATGACCTCACCTAAACGATAGTCTGATTCCTCATAATTTCGTCCCCACCCGAACGTTATTGTTTTGCTTTTCGATCCGTTAATTCCCATGTACTTTTGTTCAGCCCAATCACGTAAATGTTTTAAATCTGCCTGTAATATTTGTTCGTCAGCGCTACCTTTGATTTTTCGGTATACAACACAATCATCTGCAAATAAAAGCACCTTTGACTGTATGTTAACATGGAGATCATTTACGTACGCTAAGAAAAGTAATGGCCCTAAAACACTTCCCTGTGGAACCCCTGAAGTAACAATACCCGAAGTCGAAAACTGAGTGCCAATTCGAACTTTTTTTCCTGTCTCTAAGAAATTCGCTTATCCACTTCACAACTCTACTCCTACTCACTTATCAACTCCTAAAGTTAATAATTTCCTGTTAAGTAGATTATGCGGTACTACATCGAATGCTTTCGCAAAGTCTATTACGAGTGCATACACCCACCCACCCACGTCAACTTCGTCAGCTAGATCTTGAAAAAGAGAAACAATTTGCCTTTCGCACGAATATTTACTTGTGACGTACTAGAATGAAAAACACAGACAACTGTTCTGATTGATATTTACAATATATTTACACTATATTTACAGTATATTTACAATTAATGTATAAAGATTATAATACAAAAATCTAACCCCTTGGCAACCTTTCAGTTCCCTTAGCCGCGAAACCCCGCGACCGTCCCTAGGCCTCGCCCAGAACCACTGCTTCGGAAGCAGCAAAAAGTAACGCGAGGTGCGAAGCTGTCGGACATAGAGTCCCGTAACTACACCAGTTACATGGCCTGTCGCCAAACCGATCTTCGACCCGAAGATCACGTGCAATGATAGCACTGGAGATACCTCTCGTCTTTCGATACCCTGCGTATCCCGCGAGGCGCCTGTCGGCGCAGCCTTAAATATCCGTCGGCTCGCCCCCACCCTACAAGCAGCGGGCGTCATACGGCTCGCTGGCCAGCACTTCCAGGGCTGCAACCGACATCTCTTAAACTCGAGTCCGCGCGCGTCCTTTTCAGGGATTTTCCAGCCGGGATTCCTACGGGGCTTTCCAGCCGGCGCGGCGTGGCGCCGCCGCCCTGCACCCCCATTCTACATCCGGCTTACAGCGGGTTTCCCCGAAACGGCCCGACGCGGCGGCGCCGAACCACGCGACGCTACATACTTCTAAACCCATGCTGTCCGTGAAAAATCCAGTTCGCGTTTGCCCATTCGCGGCGAATGTACCCGGCTATTAAATGGTCCATTATTTTGCATACTACTGATATGAGAGATACTGGTCTATAATTACATACTTTCGTTTTATCACCATTTTTGAAAATTGAGACCACTTTCTCTATACTACGTATATTACTCCGTATATACATACGTATACGAGAAAGTAACAAACGGTGACTCTTAATGAGGTTAAGAAAATTATTGATCCAAGCAATGATTTTTGAAAATGATTTCTGTGGGATACCTGTAATTATCTGGTAACAAAGGTTATAATAGTGATTTAGTTTATCTTACTAAAGCTATCATACTGAAGGTTATCAGACTGACTCCTGAATTGTTATTTTAACGATTTAAATCAGTACAGAGCAAATTGGGGATCAGATCGGTGATAATTACAAAATTTAGGTGAGCCAGGCAGGTAAAGTGGGGACGCAAATCCAAATGAGGAAGACAGGCACATAAGGAACATGCAAATAAGGAAGATAGACTTTAGTAGGTAAGCGAAAACAAGATTTAAGGGGCGGAAACGGATTGAAAGTGAATGAGAGGTATAAATGGGCCGAGTGACAGTGCTCAAAGGGGATGGAAATGTCGTAAAAAATGTATGGTCCGGATTTAAATGCAGTAAAAGTCTACAAAATATGTATGCATTTATGCCATAAAAACGTTAAAAATATGCCTTAAAAGTACCTGCATTAAATCCTCATAACACTTCTTTTCTTATTTTTTACGCACAGCACATGCATTCGAATCTTTGCTCTTACTATATCGGTCAATGAAATTTCGAAGAGAACTGTTGGATTGTAATACTAGTTTCAAATAATAGCGTTAGTTTCCAGATATCTGACTCTAAATACATTCGACAGTTTGCATGAGAACCACGTTTGAACACAATTACGAGAAAGCGTTTGCAACCTTCATACAATGAAACTGGAAATTCATTTCTTTTTATTGTTCTGTTTTCCTCACATCTATAGGGTAAACATAAGAAATTGATCTTAGTTGCATGAACTACAAATTCAAAAAGACGTAAAAAATTAGAAATAAATTTATTAAAATAAATACGAGAATAAATACACATTTGAAAACAAATTATACAGAATAATAAGCAGTTTGCATAAATGTGAAGTGTTTTTAAAAAATAGGAAATACATGCATCATTAAATTCATATTTAAAAGATTGGATTGGTATTTCATGTCATACCAAGTTAACGTACTTTCCTAATATAGGGGTAAAATATGAATTTGCATTCAAATCCGGTCCTTAGAGAGTTCTAGAGTGAATTAGGGAGTGCTAGCATAGCAAAGTTGAAGAAGGCGGTGGAAACATTAGAGAAGAACAAAAAAACTAGGAGAAGGTTGTGATAATAAGACAAGGAAAAGTTGAAGAAAGTGGAAAAGGAGAACGAAGGAAAGGTATGGAGATGAAAGAACGAAAACATGCAAAAGATGAAGGGTGAACCAGGGTAAGTGGATGAGCGAACGGGCAAAAATTTGTAGGAAGAAAATGGACATGTCCAGGTGGGTGAGTTGGTGGATGAATGAGTAAGTTGGTTGGTTGGGTGGATTTGTTGGTTACGTGGATTTGTTGTTGGATGGGACAGTTGGATCAGTAGGTGGATTCATCAGGTAGGTTGGTTGAGAAGATGTTTTGGTTGGCTGGATCTGTTGGTTTTGTGGGTCAATTGTTGGAGTTTGTGGGGGAGTGTTGGTCTGGTGGGTAAATTGGTTGGATAGATCTTTAGGTTGGACATGTCGGGTCGGTATGTTGATTGGATGGGTAGAAGGTTTCGTTAATTTGTCTGGGTGGCTTGTTGGATGGGAGTATGTGAGAGTACGTGGTTTGTCCGTGGGCGAAGGCAGGAGACGGGCGGGAGAGCGGGGGCGGGCGGGAGGGCGGGGGGGGCGGAAGGGGGGGCTGGCGGGCGGGGGGCTCGGGCGGGCGGGGGGCTCGGGCGGGCGAGCGAGCGAGCGAGGATGGCGCGCGTCGGCAAGTTCCATACTCCACCACCCAATATTGCTTTTACGCGTCCTGTGGGAAATCCGGCGACGCTGCGGGCAGTGATTGAGGCCCCGGAAGTGGAGCGGCGACAGGGCGGCAGAGGGCGAAGTGGGCCACGACACCCGGTGATACCACCCTGGCGGCAAAAAGCTCTTTCTACTTTTTTCAAAGCAGACGAGAACAAACTTCATCTCGAGGAAAATCTTTGTGCTCGCTCCTGCAGGTGGCGACCGTGCTATCTCCGCACCTAGCGCTCCGCTTAATAGATTATTCCAGGTTCTACTTTTAGGAATGGGTGGTTTTAAATTGCTAAAATGGCATTTTTAGAACTATTTATTCGCTTTTATGCTTTATTAAAAGTTAAAAGCTGTAAAGACTTATTGATCTCGCAGGAAAAACAACCAAACAAAATCAATGGCGTTCAATACATTTCTCAAAGTGGTGACAGTTATCTGCCCGCTACAAAATCATTATAAATAAACTAAGAAGTAATTTGTAATTATTTGCGGCCTTTTATTGTTTGACGAAACTGTGTTCTTTATTATTTCCTATTCTGATCTGCAGAATGATTTATGCAAAATTATATTTCCCACTGACTCTTTCAAAGATATGGTGTTCTGAGAATCATGAAAATAATGAAAGTGGATATTGGAAGTTAAAATCCAACTCAATTATCCTAAACCTGAAAACTTAAGAGTGCGGGAAAAAGGAAGAGCAAGATTTCGAACATTTGTGACCTAAGCAAACTACTAGTGTAGAAAATACAGCACGTAATTTCTCGCGATATTGTTAATGTCTATACAATATTATAATATGACAATTTCTGTGTTATACCTCAAGAACCATTTGATAACTTCTGAAGCAAACGAAGCGTGAAAAATACATTTTTTTTTAAAAAATTCAAACGTTTAAACGAAAAGAACTTTCTTCCATTGAATTCAGTGTGCTCACGTTCTACATAAATGTAGAACGATGCGCGATGCGTGTTTTAGTCGAAAATGAAATTATTAGTTCATATTAACGCGAACGAACGGTGGCCGTTATTATCGCCTTTTGTTGACAGTTCGGCATTACGGCAAATTAGCATTGTTAATAATTTGTTGACAATAAAATGAAAAGGACAAGAAAGATATAATAATTAAATATAATATTGTTATATTCATCAAAACTACTTGGTGTTTAGACACATTACTTTTCTTTCCCACATATTATTAAGCAAAGCGAAATCCTCTATTCGGTTTCACATTTAACTCAATTAAAGATCGCAATTTAAAATAGGTTTTAAATAATTTCTCTAATATAATAATTTGTATAACGTGTAACAAAAGCTCGAATGTAAGAAACGAACACAGAAATATGAAAGAATATGCAAATTCTAATTTAAGAAGCATCCAACTGCCTGGAATTACATTCACAATCCGCTATAAATTCGAAGCAGGCAAATATGTCGCCAAATTACTAAAAAAATATTCATTTTCAAACGCTTCAAGGTGACTTTAATCGAACGTGTTTTTGATGATCACATTTCATTAAGAAAAATGTGTATCTTTATTATTGTACTTGTTGAAAAACGCCGTAAAAATTTAAATTAAAAAAATTAAAATAAGACATTCCAATGAACATGAAAATTATACCATTCTCTTTAACGTTCTTCACACTATCCTACAACAAAACTTAATAAAAAACGATGGAGACGTTTTTGAGAAAAAATTGTTTTAATAAATTTTAAAATTGCCTATATTTTACCCAAAATTACTCGAAAACTACTCAAGCTTTCGAAAAATTGTACATATCCTTATTTCAAAATCTGTCTTTCAGGTACAGATTTCATTAAGGGAAAAATCTCTATCTTCGTAATTGTGGTTGTAGGAAGGCTCCGGAAAAAGTTTGCATTTTTGCAATTTTCGAAATACCTGGGTTTTCAACGAATATGAAACTCGAACCATTCTCTTAAACGTCCTTCACACTATCCAACAGCAATACTTAATCGAAAACGATGGAGCTATTCTTTTGAAAATTTGGAAAATGTTCCAGGAGCTTCATGCAAAGTAACCCCTAAATTAAAATATCAATTTCAAATTGAAGGGGCTGTGACATCAGCTAGATCGATAGAAGAATATCAATTTCGGAGAAAAACGGTTTAGCCACTAGGGTTGTTGACAGACGGACGGAAAGACGTTTTGCCGTCATTCGATTTTTCGGTATCAAGGACCCACTAAACATGAACTATGGCTACACCACATGTTAGAGGATTTTTTCTAAATCTAGCAACTGGATTATCCACTTTTTCGCTACCAGGGCCCTGTAATAAGACTTTTTTGCGGGGTCTGGGAGGGCCGTTTGCTCCCTATTAATGCTGATGATTTTTATTTGCTTTTATTTTGCCAGTATAGCACACCGATTGAAAGAGGTCATCAACGGATACCAACGTCGTTTTTTACGATTTTTCTTTATTAAGGTAAGAAGTAATGGTTTCATCGTTGGGAATTTTATTACTAGAACCTTTCTGAGCAAACGTGATAGTTTCGTGTTTTAACGTGTTTCGCATGTTTACAAAAGTATTTGTGATCGCCGCCGTAGTTAATAGCTTCGCATATACTCTGGCTTTCTCTTACTTTACATTGACAGACAGTACAACGTTCAAACATGAGGATCTTCAGTTGATTGACCGAGTAACTTTGTACCAGCAAAATGTGATGGGGGTAACTTATCACCTCCCTAGTTTCGTGTACGGTACTGCGATCGCGCCCGATTTTAGACTGTCAGAAACTTGACTCGCCAAATAGCTACCATAATTGTAGTCCACTCGCTGTTTCTATATACCGCTAATGAACTTCCGAGTCTACGAGTCTTGGAAATGGTCATAAAATTACGGCGATTCATACGTTACGACCGAAATCAAAATATTAAAAAACTATAAAAACATTCTACCGTAATCTATGATTTTGAGGTCAACACGTTAAAGGAATCATGTGTTGCTGTATACTAGCTATATTATAAGGAACACGCTGGAGAGCTTTTTTGTAGAGATGAGATAAACAAACAATACAGGCTCTCATCGAATGCGGAGGCTCCGGATCGCGTCTCCAGGATATAGAAGTACTATTGTATGTTTGATTATATAGGTTGCTATGTACCGAATTGAGTGAGTTGGAAAATACACGTTTTAATGTCCTCCCAAAAGGTGCATTCTTTTATAAATTAAATATATAAATAGAAATGAGGATGTAATAACTTTTTACCATCTGAAAGGAGCCAATTAACAAACCTACCTAGTTTGCTGCCTTCAAAGAGAAGAACGAAGAACCAAGCTGAGCTCTTAAGCATACTTAATGTTCCCTGCTAAGGACTCACGTAATGCCGCGTTATAAGAACGCGAATTCCTTAAGGATGCAGGAAACGGTATGCTTCGGGAAGGTCCTGGCTATGGAGATGGACTGGGCTGGAAAGGCCTAGACGATCGTGTCGCACAGTGGGTAGATCGTTCAACACAGCAACGTAAAAAATATTATTTGCAATTCACTAGAAAAAAAAACAAATTTGAAGTTCATAATATGTTACATTCCTCATCAGTACTTACCCTTATTTGTGGATTATACATCATGCTGGATTATGGTAGATAGAGTTCGATGTCTCCTGTTTTCCTGAAGAGAGTACAGGTGCGTGTACGTGTCAACACATTAGCTCTTGTTCACAAATATTTTTCTTTTATTAATTGTGTAGTAACATCAAAGCATCGACATAAAACATAATAAACTAGTACTGCTACAAAAATACATATTTTCTTGCTTTATTTCTAACTACTCCGCTAAATATAAACCTGCAAAAGTGTTTTCAACCATCAAAACTTATTTTTTCTGCTACGAGACGAACTCAGACCCCCAAAGTTAACTTGCCATCACTCATAACCACTTCGCCACACAAGTGATGCATGGGTCAAACTCGGACAAACGCGTAAAAACGTAAATTCTTGCTTCATGTAAAAATCTTCGAAAATCAAAATATAAAAAAGAAAACGTTTCCATTAGGTTCTCTGGTTTCTTTCAAACGTAGTTTTAAGTAGAGAGGTGACAGAAAAAAGTTGTTAATTGCCGATAATTGCTTATTGTTGTATGCGTATGCGCGTCCGTGACGTGTGAGCGCGTGTGAATGCGGTACTCACCTCTCACACGGCGTCACGCACGATGATGAGCCAACAGCGTGGACTCAATTGCTGACATAATTACCCATACATATCGGACTCCGCTAGCTCAGCGATGTAACCAGAGAGCTACTAAAAGAAAGGGTCTGCAGGACCACCTCGTAGGAGGAATGAACGGATTCAGCCGAAATATTAAAAAAGAAGAAATTGAATTAGTATTAATTTAATGATACGAAGGTTAAAAGAAGACTGATTAGGCCTCTTGGAACAGAATGAATAAAACTTACAATCTAAGAAAAGAGAAAAACAAAACAAAACAATATAAAACTTAACATTCACGGAGAAAAAAGAACAGTTGCGGTATACCTGATCCATTATACTGTATCAAGGGAACGCATGATAATATAGGCCCAACCAGGTTCACTGTTACTGTTTCGTGACGGAGATTGTCGGGACGAAACGTTGCATTGTGAAGAGTCCCTTGTTGCACTCTTCTGAATTCACCTTGTCAGAAGTGCACGGGTAAAAGCTGCCGAGCCCAAGCAACCTTGTCGGAAGAGTTGGCTATCTGCTCGGCGTAAGCGAGTAACGCAGATTGGAGGATCCAGCCTACCGTCATGACGCATCCGGACGAAACTGATAGAAGGAGCCGGCCTTCCGAGTCGGCTCTCACAGCTATACTGGTTGAAGGACCAGCCGTAGGTGTTGCCTTATTTAAGCATTTCTTACTGGTGTTACAAGTTACTGATTGTTGACGGATATAGGATGGGTTATGCGTAGAACTTGCTATTAATAGAATATTCATTATTTATTTTTGATCCAACAACAGATCTGTATATTTACCTACACAACCAGGCACCGTAAAAATGGAAATAATTGCATAAAATTTACGCATTTAGTGATAATTAAATTTCACAATAAATTACACAAAAAGCCTCAAAAGCCTTTAAATTCTGCAGTCTGACTGTTATTACGGTAGATAAACATACATCAATAATCCCTGCATTGTTGTTGAATAAAAGTTATATATTATAGGTTCATTATATATATATAATGAATATTCTGAAACAGCATGTACCTAGAAATAAAATATTAGAATTTAACATTAAAATATTTATTTAGTAATGTAAAATGTGTAAATAATTCACAATAGAATGAAATATACTGCCATAAACTTAATTGCTAACAAATGATAATGAAACATTGATATACCACTTAATAATTTACGTGATCAGGTGGATTAAATGCACAAGGAGACTAAGAACATGTTTACAGACATCACTAATTATTTCAAAAATATTTTATAACTGTTTCAAACCTATTTTAAAAAAACGTTTTATAACTGTTCCAAAACTATTTTAAAACTGTTTCACAAGTACATTTAAATAGCAACTTTTATTACTGATCCCCAAAAAACAAATTTAATTCACTTTTTTTTTATAAAAACGCCAAGATTTATTTAAATTATGGCTAAATTTGTAGCTGAAAATTATTTTCGAATGTATTTGTTGTTTATTTCTTTTAACCTTTCATTTTACAAATTTAATATTCTTGTTTTATGTCTATATTAATTTTGGTTACAGAAGGTTCAATTCTATTAGTCCCTTCATTTTACTTAGGGTTCTTGCATTCACTAGCACAAAATTCATCTACATAAAATTAACACAAAGTTTACTATTACAATGGATTCATAAATAATTTACATACTTTTAAAATCAAAAAAGTATATGGAAGAAATCACCAACATAATTCATATTTATATTTTTTACTTCTGTTATTTCTATTTCTGTAATCTAAATGTACAAACATACTATAACAATAAGCTCAAATTAGTTAAATTAATTTAAAAACTGGAATTAAAATGTATTGCCCAGCATTGATTTACCTGCTGGGTCTGCAATTTGAATCAATCTCATTGCTTAGAAACCTCTTTGCCCATTTGACAATGAAAAAACACATTGGCCTGCATTTACAAATCCTACACTCCCAACATGTTAATGTCATAACTATTGTTATTATCCCCTGAATGCAACAATAAAAAATTGTAGAGAAAAATGTACACTCAATAACAGCAAATAAATATAGTGAGAGATCGGAATAAATCATAATTATAGTATTGTGTAAGGTGGGAGAAGACTCATCACTTTAGTGTGGGACGAAAAGATTGGCCTTCATTTTATTGGATGAGTCAAATAATAAGTTTTCTTAGCAAATTGGTAACCAGTTCTGAAGTGACTTTTGGGCAGATTATTTTATTAAATGCATATTTTTCTGGGTTGCTTAAAAATTTAGGATTATATTTTTCGAATACTATTTATTAATTTAACACACACACATAGATCACTACTCAGTATCACTGGTAACCGACAGTGATGTAAGGGAGGGGAAAATAATTAGGTGCAGACTTAGTCTGCTTGCACGCAAAAAAAAGTATATGTATATTGGAACACGGAACACACGTCGTGGACCTGCCGCCGACGTGCCGCACACAATGCAACCTTGTTTTGACCAGGGGTCGTTAACCCTGAGGGTGGCGAGCACCGCTCGGGCGTTACCAGCGCCGCGCGGCAACCTACTGCCGCTCCGACGCCAGGCCTGTCAGGTTGTTGAATCGGTTTGCCTCTAGGAGGCCAATATTGGGTGTAGTGAAATGGATAGAACACAGGCCGGTTCAAATTCAAAGGAAACACTTTAGTGACTGGTAAATATACTCATGTATTCTGGAACTTTTATTCATGTATTCTGGAACACACACACTTGAATACAAAACAAAATGGCAATTCTATTTACACTTAAATTTGGACAACAATTTCGTGTTCTTTACCGAGCGTTCAAGCCGGTTCGTAACACCTCGTTGCTACCAGTATCAGCAACGTAAAGAACTATGCTTGTAGAGAAATAAATAAATTCCCTTCTCGCACTTTGATCACAACTATATAGTCACTATACCAATTTGTGCAAGCAATGCCTCTGTCTTACATACACAAATAGTCGCAACTCAGTCTAAATTATTACTATTGCTTTAACTTGTGCAAAAAAGAAAAATAGCATCCCTATCCTAAGTACACAAACATCATAAAATTCTAATTTCAGATATCCAAGTATTTTGCTAATTACTTAAATAGTTTGAACAAGTTAATTTTTCATGCAAATCTTACAACTTTTGCACTCAAACGCTTTCTTTCAGTTTACTCTTGCCCACGATTGTGGCTCGAATTGAATTTTATCGAAATGTTAGACATGAACTTTCTAGTCACACATTTAGAATTACATTTTTCTGAAATATTTCGTCTTTGTGGTCAGCATACCGCACGGGTACTCACGCTTCGGCGATTGGGGCACACGTAACCTGACCTCGGCTAATGCAGTGAACGGACCTCGGCGGCTTATCGCTGAGAACGGCTGCCCGCTCCGCGGCGAACTTCGGCCTCGCGTCGCGCTGCACACCGGCGCCGTTCCGGTCGGTGACCCGCGCCTCGCGCGGTGCTGCCTCCGTCCGTCCGTGAGCTCGTCCAATCTTCTTCCGTCGCTGCGTAGAACGGCCGCGCTCCCACGCCCGTCTTCCGGTCCCAACATACTCGCTTCTCTGGCCGTGTTGTAGAAGGGATGTCGCCTCGGCCTTCCACCTCAGCGATGCGCCGTAGTGGCGGCGTAACGATTATACAAGGGACGCCGTGTCTGGATCCGTCGTCCTCACTGGACTTCGTGGCTCCCTTCCGCTCGTGCGTTTTACTCCACCGTCGGTGAATCTCGACCCATTGATTAGATCTTCCTTTCGTGAATGTAGCGCAGTGCCTTCTCTCGCGTACAGTTCTGGAGAAAATGGCTCGGGAGCAGCTTCTTCCCCGCCTCCGTCGCTTCCGCACGTTCAAATTTTACTGGTAGCGCGTCATCTCTTCAAATCTGTATTTCTTGGAGATTTACAAGCAACTCTCCGATCTACATCACTCGGACGTTTCTAGATGACTCTGTTCTCTGTAGCTCTCGGAAATTTCAAGATGACTGCGTCTTCTGCGGCTCTCGTAAAATTTCTAGACGACCATTTGATCTGCTTCCTTCGGAAATCTCTAGAAGACTGTATCTTCGGTTAACGGAAAAACTTTCCTCCGGAGACTTTTCCCTCGATTTTTAGAAGTTGGCCAATCGGAAGATTCGGTTTCCAATCCTTATCTTCTCACTATCCCATTGGTGACCACTCGTTCCGCTCGCCGTGGCTGCGGCTGACGTCGGGCGATGACGTGGTTACCGCGCCACGTTTGAAATGGAGGACACCCGCCATGGTTTTCGGGCGTTCATGCATGGGGTTCCGGTTCGTTACCGGGGCGCATATTAGAGCTCGTCTCAATATATATACATATATATATATATATATATATATATATATATATATATATGCCACAAACAGCACACTGTGGAGAACCCTAAATTATGAAAAACTTGAAACCTTTTTTCCTTGGAAACCAAAATAAAAATTAATAATCTTTCAAACGAAAATTACAGATTGTTATACTCCGTGAACTTGATTTGGAACTCTAGTTGTAAAACAATGTCCTGAAAAACCAGCATTTTGAAGTTAATGACACTTTTCTAGTGGGAGTGTGAATTTTTATATTATTCATACTTATTTGTGGTCATTCTGAGAGCACTACTACATAGTACACATTGAAACTATAACAGAATTATAACACAAGTTATATTACCTAATGAGAATTTTAAAATAACTTGCCTGGTCAAAAACGATTTACACTAAAAATATTGAACCATTAATGTATATACATTTTGTGAATGTTAAATACTGTTACGATTCTAGGTGGTGAATTAAAACACTGGTATTATTTAAAAACAACTTTATTTTGTTTCTTAACACGATCACTGTAAACACTTGATTATTCTTTATACGTTACACTACTCTTGATTACACTACACTTCTCTTACACTGTCACACAGTCCTGAGCACTAACCACAGTTCGATGCCCTGGTCACAGTCCACTACACTAACCACAGTTCGATGCACTGACCACGGTTCACGTCGCTGAGCACAATCACTGCACTGCTCTTCACCGCGATGCACACACTTCACAGCTCAGCTTCCACTTCAGACTTAAGACTGACCCGCAGTCGCCGGCCGCCGCGAATTTATATTTGGGGGGGTGCCGCCGAGAATATTCTGGACTTCGCGATACGCCCAGAACCCTCTGGGTCTAGCTAGTTGGACGGCAGCCGGCCGACGACGCAATCCGCGCAAAACAAGTAGTTCGTGGTGGTGCCGGCAGATGACGCAATATTCGTTACTATACGAATGAAATCACAAAAGTCCATGATGCTAGCAAAATTAGCAAAATGTATGTTGATATCACCTTCAAATACATGTTCATGATCTTGTCATAGAATGCAATTGGCATATAGAATTAACCATATCCATGAATATCTGCATCAATGAACCATCACCTCTTTCAATGGCCAATTTCCATCACCTGTGCCAAAAACTACCTGAAAAATAAAATTATACAATAGTATTTGAAAATATAATTAAAGTTATAATTACTGCAAAATAGAAAAAAATAGAAAGTGTTTTACAGCAGTTTTTTAGGAATGAATTATTATTTTGTTCAATTATTTACAGAACATGATAGGCTTTAGTCTGAATTTAAATACGGTAATCAAAATTCTGAACACTTATAAGTTATAACATATGGGAATACTACACAACAATTAATTCTACTATTTCTAATTGCCATTAATGACACTTCAAGATTATATTAAAATTATTTCAATGAATTGGTCACATAATAAATATTATCTTTTTAAACATTTTAATACGAATTTGCAATGCTTAATTAAGTATTAAAAACTAATAAAATAACTTCAACGTTTTTTAATAGGTACTTTTTTTTACTATTAAAAAAAGCACAAATGAATGCAAAATAATGAGTTTGGAAGCCAAGCCCTCTGTATCCACTTAACAACATAAGAATTTGAATTGAAAGGATTCAAACCGATGATGTAAAACGAAATAATTGTTTATCTTGTTCGACATAAGCTTTTAGAGGAATTTTACAATTTACATTAAAGTAACTTTGAGCTGGAGTTTTGTACGCCAAGTTTTGTACGTTATGAATAGAAATGCACATAAACTAATATATGCCTTTCTATTATTACAACTCATGATAGAAATATTTACATACCTAAAAGTTACAATTCCATTCCATCATTCTCTTTTAATCTTGGTTGACAATTCTTGCTTGATTTCAAATAGTAATGAAGGTATCATTTTATTACGAACTCCATTCGCCCGTTTACTCCCAATGAAATAAGATTTTCATTTCAAAGAGGTAATTTAGACTCTGTAGTCTGGCGCCTATTAAAAGATATCCACCACTATCCTTTAGATTATAATTCACACTGATGCAGCGCGATAAGTTTCAATACGGTACTTACCAGTGAACTCTTAGTAAGTTCAGCGATTTGCTTCACCAACGACGCATTCCTATATAATTACAAATTGAAAACTTTCAAAACAATGCGCTTTTCGCCACTGCGAAGAAATTTTCCTGAAGGGCCAGTCACTCTCCTAGACCTTCCAAAATGAACTGAATTCTCCTAGACCTTCTAAAATGTCCTCGCAGGCCGATCGACGGCGCGGCGCCGCGGTCCAACGAGCCGGGTCCCACGCTCGCTTCGGACACTCGTCAATCAGCATCGCTGATTTCAGCGGTACTTATCGCCCAGCAACACGCATGCAGTCCACAATGATCTTCTTCGTTGCAGTAATTTTGATGCAAGGCTAATTTAGCAAACGATGGCTTAAATTAGTCCTTATGTAGAAAACCTACACTTGTACTTTATATCAGGATTTTCCTGAGGATGAACGGATAATAATGCGTTGTGGCTAGGCTGCAGCACGCTTCGGCGCGCGCGCATCTTCCTGTCCCCCTTCACCCCCACCCCCACCCCACTTCCACAGAGTCCCTCATGGCCTGGGACTGGTAGCTGATACATATATAACATAATTGGTCTGCCTTTCGACATTTATATTTACAACATGTGTAACAACGCAGACGAAAAATAATATAATTATTGAAGTTTGACTCAAACTTCGTTTCCGTTTTGAACAAGAATGATAGATGTTTTCTTTGCTTGATAAAGTCATAATTATCGTATCATGCTTCTATTATGTAATTGAAATAATGTGATTTATACACACACATTTGTTTAACAGATTTTGAATGTTTTTAAATTATATTTTCCATACGTAATTAATCTGACAAGGTACCTGGCTTCTGTGGCCAGCTACTGCTCTGCAACATGATTAGGCTTGATGAGGCCGAAAGGTCCGTTTATGAAGGAACATTACCCTCTCAGAAATCACAGGCCGGTTGGTCTAGCAAGATTGACTTTTATCTTAAATGCTGTCGTAACCAGGAAAGGGAATAAAGCAACAAGGTCTCCGTTTCGCATACCGAAAGTTTTGTGTAACTATTGAAACCTTGTTGCGATTTATGGTATCCTTTTTTTCAGTGTACTATTTACGTAGTGCATTGCCGGGCCCTAGCGGTAAATTATTAATAAAAAATAATTAAATCTAAAACTTAAAATTACTAGCGTACAAAGTCCATGAAATTGTTTGACATAAAAAAATGACATAAAGTTTGTATCTTAATGATGAATATGAAGGTTAAATACAATTGATGAGAGGTCATTCATTATAATGAATTTGAACACAATTGATTCTTCTGGGTCGGCATCCTCGGAGGCGGAAACAGGTACCTGTTATATGGAAGGCGCTATTCTCAAACCGATTGCTGCCGGGGCTGGAGTCTTGCTGCGTTATGGAAGCGATGCACACGACACAGTACTACCATCAGAGCGGATGCTCCGAGTCCCCGGACACGATGACCAGGCAATGCGTGCCGCAAACGCGTGAGTAATGCAAATATATGCCTATAAAGCATATGCTGATGGGCATCCTGTAACCCTGGTTAACGGCGAGATGGGCAACCTGTAGCCCGATTGATGCTGATTAGGCCGTTGCACCATAACAATGAATGGAAATGCACAAGTGCCGACTGCCAGCGTAACACAAGTCAGCGTTCACATTGACGCTACTGTCTGCGTGGACCTGTGCGACGATGCCTCACATGACTGATGAGCGAGAGTGCGTCAATGTCAATCTGCATCTGAACTCAATGAACTTCTGGCGTAAGAACCTCATGAACCTCTACATATGAACCTCTGAGCGCGGTGGCTCACAACCAAAATATATAGAAAACCACCCCTCCCACGCGGTAGTCGCGGAGGGTGTGGGCTCTTGGCGACCGTGGGAAGGGCTCCCGAGATGAGAGGTGGGGGCGCGCGAGGCGCAGGAAGGCGCGGGCGATTTGGGTGGCCGCGCTACCGCGCTTCCGAGCCTCCTGACACAAAAGGTCGGCCGCGCGCGGTGCGCAAGGGCCAGGCGGCCGGCTGGGAGTGGCAATAAACTCATAAACCGCGCACTGTATTTCGCCGACAAATGTCTGTTGCAGCCGAGCAGCGGCGAAAACAGGCGCGGCGGCGGTGGCATCGAAGGGCAAAGGGCCAACGACGAACGCGCGGGTGGGGCGCGGCCCCCTGGCCGCGCTGGGCGGCTGAAAATTAATTCGCGTGCGTAAACAGTTGTAACAAGAAGTGTACAATAGATCTAATAGAATGTCTCGTGAGTATAACTCAAAAATCGTAGCTTCGAACAGCGTAGTTTGACTAATGCGTGATTTCTTTGATTATTTCGACAGTTCCTTGATTTTTTCGTTCAAGCTCTTCCTCATTCACCCGCTCTTTCATTTGTTCGTTCATTCTTTCAATCGTTCATTCATTCTTTACTCCCTTACATCTGTGCGCACGGGGAGGGGGCGCCGGCGGCGGCGCGTGACTGCTTCGCTGCCCGCCACGCTCCTCTTTCGGTGCATGCTACCTCAATTTATCTCGGCAGGCATTTATCACGAGCTCCGGCCAAGAGTGACTGGAAATCGGGCCATCACCATTTATCATTTAATTAAGGCAATATTAAATTTCAAAGCCGCAGAAGCAGGGCCTCTCTCGCTCTTGGTCCGCCAAATGAATCATTAGCGTTGCCCACGCCGAGGGGGTGGGGCAGGTGAGGTGGAAGGTGGGTTGGCAGGAGAGAGGTGGCGGCGGCGTTGGTGGAGGAGGATGGAAGAGGTGGGCATCGGCGTGGATTGGGAGGGATGGGGTGACGTGGAGTAGGAGTGGTGTAGGCAACGAACGCGGGCAAGGGGACGGATGAATGCGACGTGGGTGATGGCGATGGAAGTGGCGGAAGGCGTGATGGAAGAGGCGGAGGCGTTGGGAGTGGAGAGGGCGATGAATACAGCGTGGGGGCAGAGTGTATCAGTGTTGCTGGAAGCGGTAAAGGTAGCTGGTGGCAGTGGGTAAGAAGATGTACAGGGCATCGTGTGCGCCTGAAAGGCAGAATGGAAGAGTGCGGGAAGGGGGAGAGTCACGTGGTGGGGAAGCTTGAAGAGTCAGGGAAGGGCGGTTGAGCGGGATGCAGGAAAGGGAGGTGGCCGGAAGAGCAAATGGGAACATGGGACAAAGTGCCACGTCAGCAGAAGCTACCTCATCCTCCGCGCGAACAACATTTCATGAGCCGTCAAAAGCTCGAAACCCAGAGTATTTGTTTTCGTTAGAACTTCGGAGACGGGAGGGCTTGTACTTGAAACGTATCTGCTAATACACTGCAGTCTGTAGCATTGAGACCACCAGAAAATAAAGAAAGAAGAGGATGCAAACGAACGATTTTTAATAAACTACACCAAAAGATTAAAACATTTGACTACGTGGATAATGAAACCAACATATAAATAAATAATGAAATATTAATTCTTTATCCCCTTTCCTTCTTTCCATTTCTCCTAATTTTTATCTATCTTGGCTAGCTCACTTTTTCTTTATATAAAATAAAAACCTTTGTACTCACCATTCTCATATATCTCAGGGGTTTATTTATCTAAGTAATTAAGAGTGGAGTGAAAATTCACCGCTCATTAATAGTTCTGGGCTGATAGAATCTTTACTTCAGGGAATTTGAGACCGATGGAGACATATCTTAATTATTATTAAAATAATAACACCAAATTTTTGCTCATTTTAATGGTGCAACAATGCCCGACGACGTCAAAAGAATAAATTCTATTTTAAAATATCTTCCTCTGGCAACGTCACATTCGATTTGCGTTTTCACATTTTCTTGGACACACACGAATAAACATTTACTAAAACTACTGAATAATGAAAAATAAACTATCACATCCACACTATATTTACTTAGTACAACCATTCAAACCATTAATTATTTTCGTGCTCAGATCTGTGCATTCTTACTGAATTCCAAACACCTTACTGGCCATTTATTAACTGATTCTAATATGTTAATCAATTTAAATCTTACTATTTCTTGGCCTGGAACCAAAATTTAGAAAGTCCTTTTCTTTTGCAAAATTTCACTTCACTTCCTGAAGGACGCACAGCTTGCTTGGACGACGAATTGATCTCACCAACATTTGTATCTTGTAAGCATAGTAGTATCTGTGTTATCCATTAAAAATTCCACAAGTTTGTGAAACCTGAGACAATGACACACGATCAAACGAACGCCCTCGCCGCCGCGGTGTAGGTCACCGCCTGAATACAGCATGCGACGCGACGCGACGTGCATCAGTGCAACTAGAGATCGTTGGAAGACACTCGAAAGAATCGCAAGATCTGTGCAACTTTTACGATTTTAATTTTGAATGAAGAGTAATGAATACAATACATCGTTAAAGAATGCGACAAAAGGTACAGATGTCATGTTATGTTTGATCAAGAGGAGAGAAAGTAGAGGTCTTGTCAAGAGATAATGTGGGTTGCTATTATTCCTTCAAATATGAGTTGAGATGACCATTTGATCGTGTATTTGTTGTTACTATTTTTCAATGCAGCTTGTTGACAGTTTCTGTTCGTAAAAATTTAAGTTCTGTTATAAAAAAACCTCGGCATTCATTTATTTATTTCATATGCTTCAAAGGAAAATTATGTGGGTTGAGAGAAAATAATAGAAAAAACTTCAATGCGATTCTCCATACAATTTGAAACATTTCCTAACTCATAAATATTAAGACCGCCGACTCCGAGTTCCAGTTGGATCACCCTGAATGCGATCAAGGTACTGTCAGGTTCTGGCTCCGATGAGAGGACGCGGGAACCGCTGTGCTGGCCTGTTGATCGCCGCTTTCGGCGACCTACCTCCCATGCGATCGTGGTAACGACCACGTCTTGTCCGGACCGTCCCGTCAGCCACCCCACTCTAGGGTTTGAGATGAACTCGAATCGAAGCGGGTTTATTTCTCAGTTACTTGGCTAGGGAAATGCAAGGTCACTTGGCTTTGAAATAACTTCATGGAATGCATTGCGAGCACATTTATTCGCAAACGCGCGTTGCCCGCTAGGCGCGCGGACGCCACCAAGAGACTGTTGTCGCGTAGATCAACTTCCTCCTCGGCCGGGGCCCGGGCGCGCCCGGGCAGTTCCTGTGTTTTTGTAGAAATTTTAGTATAAACGAAGATTTTCTGACTTGTGATTTTAAATTAAATGGATATTATTTCCTTTAGTAACCCTTGCAACTGTCGCCTTTGGGGAAGTTGGATTTCGCTTCTAGGCGCCGCCGTCCGTAACAGGCTCGGCGCCGCGAAGACTACCTCCTCAAAGGCGACAGTTGCAAGGGGGAATATTGTCCGTTTAATTTAAAATTACTTGTCAGAAATCCTACTTTTATACTAAAATTTCTATCAAAATACTAACATATCATACATCATTAGAATTCTCTTTTTATGATCTATCCACTGCTCATGAAATGTATAGTTCCATTTAAAAATTCAAACATGATTAAATTCCTCAAAAACTAAAAATATTACGAACAAACTCTTTACAGAATATTATTTGCCCCATGATTCTGCATTGTTAAGCGAAATCTACATTTCGATATCGCAAACCATTTAGAAGTTATAGGGCTAGCCAACAGTTAGAGGGACAACTGTATATGTAAGAATTATTAGCATTAACAATTCTAACGAATTTTATTTTGCCATTTTCATGCTATTGTATTTTATAAACTTTCTTCTTGAAATTTATTTCCTTTTTCTTCTAGTCTTGGTTAAAAATTTACATTTAAGACATTTTCACGTTTGGTTATCCCAGTCGATCGGAATCGAATCTCAATTTGTTGGGTAGTTCAAGACCGAGAATGTCTTTTGTGTTTGAATTTTACATTCTATATATTTAGAGACCAAGAGATTGCTTTCTTCTCAATTCTTCACACAAAGAAAACAAGCGGTGGATCGAAGGTGACTGGTGGGTCAGTAGGCACAGATTCGCGAAGCAAACATATAACTCTCGTCGCTGTCGAAAGTCGATAACCTCGACTTTCGACATTGATATCTTAGATCACAGATATTCGTCCAGGATGATACTTGCAGGGAAGGAAAACTCTGTTCATTCAAAAAATTACATTATATATTACCTCTGTTTTGTATTCGCATTAAAGACAATTAGAACATTTCTTTTTGACGGTTCTAGGCTTATACTCAATGACAATATTAGCCATTTTCCTATTGCTCAATAATGTTATGAATTCATTAACTTTCCCTCTTTTTATATAGTGTAAATGCACACGTTCTGCTAAATTTAGACCGAAGTACAAAGAAATATATTAGTGCCCTTCCCCTCCAGTTTTGAATATCTCTTCCTTTTTCCTTACTTTTAATTTTTGCTTTTTTTCAAGCATCTAAAACGCAAGTTTTAGTTTATTAACATTTATTTAACAGTTTTACAGTGTTAAGAAACTTTATGTTAACCAAAAATTCTAATACTTTCTATAATTTTTATTTTCTTTTTCCTCTTGTCCCGATCTTCATTTTCCTTATCTGTTAAATTCTTCTCTTTCAAAAGTTCATCAATTTCTTAACATCCGATGTGTATTAATAACAATAGGGATCAAAGAAAATGTTTTTCGTACTTACAAGATGAAAGTAGGTGGTTTCAAAGGAAACGATCACTCTGATTTCGAAAATCATAAAACGTTTCTATTACGCAAGGTTCAAAAAGTATAAACATATTTATCATTTGAAATAAACAAAATTCAATACTAATTTCCACATTGTCACTCCAGTTATATTGCTACAATATTTTATGAGCATGCTTCATATGAGGAAAAAACAAGTTAAAAATTTAATAGGCATATTCATGCAATAATATGCAGACATTCAAGTGGATTTTTGGTAATCTCTACAACATTGATAGAGCGAATTACAATGATATGAGTTTTCTATACAACCACTACCTAAGATTCAGAATCGGTCACTCCAGCAGTTGGATGTTTGTATACGTGCTATAAGGTAAGGGGCTAAAATAATTTCTTTCGATGACTGAAGCGCAGTAGGAAATATTAGCATGCACATGACTTGTTTTTTAAACATCCACTAAGACCTACTAAGACCACGAAGACCTACTCGTAATTGAGCGCGACTACCAGACGCGAGAATAAAGACGACAATAATCAAATACAGACGGTAAAAAATATGAAAGTTAAATTTTGTTGATATCTCATAAGGGGGGCACAGCTGAACTGAACAAATATTATATTTTGAAATAAATTTTATGCGTATTGATTCTACATATCATACAGATGCAATTTAAATGTATTTGCATTAATAGTATGAATACGGTATGAAACGGTATAAAGTCGGTATATTTAAAAATTGTGACGTTTTAATTGTGATATTCGTAACCTACGTCAAAAAATTGAGTACGTTGCGCACTCTACCTTCCTGAAGGTGAAAATCTTGTTCCCTAGTGTACTCTATGTGTGGAAGGCTAATGAAACGATGATGAATCAATAAGTGATTGTCCACCTTATCTGATCCTAAGGAGGAATTTTTGCTTGAGAACAAGTACCCGGAAAGGCAAACATTTCTTTCGCTGCCAGCACTAGTAGCAGGAAAAATTTCACTTCAAAATTTTCCCTTCGGCAGAATGGCATTCAGATTTTGAGGGGAAAAGTATTTGTCTAGTTCATCATGAGTAATGGCCTGCCTATTTTCATCGTTCTCATGCCAACACCAGTTCAATTTGGGCTTCTTAACGAGAAGCAGTTGTTCATTGTTTGCTTGAACATGTACTAAAAATTTAAGGAAAACATCGGTATTGAATTTTTGTCACCTTACAATTTGTCCAAACCTTAATGAGGACAAGAAAGGTTACATCAAAATTATTAACAGAAAATTCCAATAAATCCCCCAAAACTGTATGAAAATGAAATGAGGACTATTTAGACTTCTAACTGTAATGACTCCTAAAACAACAATTATTTTTTACTAAAATATGTTTTATAATTACCCGAACAATTATTTTTTTACTACAGTAATATGTGTTTACCCCTCGAGTGGCTCATGGTCAGTGTTAACTTCGCGAGGTGCGATACTGGGTTTGATTACTGGTCACGGCAATAATAGAGATGAAGCTTTCTATTTCTTAGTCTCATTTTATGTAGTTGGGTGACGAAAGAAATGCTCAGGCAGGCCAAATATTCTGGGTACGGTGAAGGGAATTCTTCATGCTAGCTTCATGTTTCCCTTACCCTCAATCGTGGATAGTACAAACAGGGTCCAGTCCTGGGAAAAAACGCCAAAGTACCAAGTACCAGGAGCGCGCGGTGATTACTTCGTATACCTCAGCTGCGACTGGCCAACCAGCTCCCTTCCCCAGTATATCTCATTGTTTTTGTTATCGACTACAATTGTGCCTAGGCTGGTGTTGGGCTTTGGCACCGTTTTCAATTACCTGATCCTTCTCGTGGAATTATCTCGTTAAAAAAGATCTCTACAAAATATCAATTATACACTCACTGGGATACACTACACATAATTATTCCTAAATACTCGTTAGATGAGACAAAGTACTTTTACTACACTGCAAAGTTATTACAAATCCTCAGAAATAACGAGCAAACACGACAACACCGTCATAAACACTACAATGGATCACCTCTGCGTAATGCACTGCCCTCCCACGCACATTGATTCTCTAAGAAGAATACGATGTGTTATTAAAAAATTCAAGGATTCTAGGAATCTGATCACGTGTGAGTCAGAACTTTCTTCATCAGAAAAATTAATAAAATCTTTACTGAACATTCTGGTTCACTCTCATTACACCGTGAGAGAAATGTGTGTCCCATAATTATTTTGTAAGATATAAACTTCTCGACAAATGGTACGTTAATTTATACTAACAAAACATGCCTTTTAAAATAATTTTGCATTATCATAGCACTGGTTTATGAGTAATGACGTTAGCATGATAGGAGGAGCCAGGCGAGGCCTGACCTTGAAGAAGTGAGAGGGGGAGAAACGTCATCCCTTCCCAGCTAACTTGAGTTCAGCCAGCTTCACCCCGATCGCCGCCTGCCGCGCCTGCCAACATCCAGCGAAGACGTCAGAGCTGGGGTGAGAGCAGTGGGCCGCCGCAAAGATCGCACAGGATGCAATATATTTGATCATGTGAGATACGGTTCATTGTAATTTTAATTATCAAAATTCATCAAATTCTCATTTTTGCTTTCCTAGAGGTGCTGGGGTTGAATGTATGCAACTGCCAAATAAATACGTACGTACATTCATACGTATATATATTTTTAATTTATTTTTATATTTATTCCTTTGTTTGCTATCTTTGGTATATTAATTTTTATCTTATGGAATGACTTTACGGGCAGAAGGCACAACGTTCGCAGGTGCAAGCCATAAATAACATGTCCAACGTCGTGTTTGCCCGGCGAGGCGTTTCTTTTGATATTATGATGATAATGGCGAAGTGGGCAATGCGCATAAATATGGAATAAGAGTCGGAATCCCAATGAATGCTGCCGGGAAGCCGCTCTGTCCACCACCATCGGCGACGCGGTGTCGGTTCTCGCCCGGAGAGAAAGCTGATTAACCCGTTGAGTACGTCCATCCAAGGTGAACGCCCAACATTGGGCAACGATGCGTGGCGCGAGATAGCGGAGGTGCAGGGCTGGAGCGGCGCGCGGTAATTCGGAGCGGGGGAGAGTGGGAGTGGGACGGGCGAGGGTGGGCGGGCGATGGGAGCGAGGGGCGGGGCGTGCACGCAGAGGCTGCTCGCCCAACTTGGCGCTTGGAGCTTCCTTCCGCTTCCGGGACTCTACCGGCCGGAAGTTGATGCCCGGCAGAACGCCGTTTAGAAAGGAAACAAGGCAGGAAAGAAGTTTATGTTACTTCTTTTCTAATTGCACATAGTTTCATTGATGTCCCGAACTGTAATTGCACATAGTTACGATTCCTCAATCGTAAATCCTTTAGTGATCGACAATAACCTATTATCACAATGGATGTAACGTTTTACTTTCCTTGTGCGCTGACATCTCAACATTTTCTTTTGAAGTCAAAGAGAAGCCAAAGGCAAAGTACTTTGTGTTGTATTCCATCTGTTTTGTCAATTGTCTTTATATATTTTTTCTTTAAATTATAAACATGCTTCTCCTCGAGGGCGGGTTTGGGGTTACCGCTTTGCCCCACATAGACGAGTCCGACAGGAGATTCTCGTCCGGAAGCCCACATTTTGGTGACACTCAAGTCTGAGGGCAGAGGGGGCGCCTTGAGATGGCGGTGATGCGCGTCGTTCTGGTTTCGCAGCCCGCGGCTGGAACTCTGACCGCCGGACCAAAGGGGGTTGGGGATGTGGCCTCGGCCGTTGCCTTACGGTTAGTCGCAGCGGCCATTGAGATCCACCTCGGTGTTCCTGATGATGAGGTGAGCATCTGGGCGCATTGCGAGTGGCGCTCACGCTCGTCTCCGAATAAATTGCCTGGAGCCCAGAGCTGCTGGGGCGGCTCTACCTGTACACAATTGAGCAGGAAAGGCGCTCCTGGGAACTTTGCGCTCCGACGTACCTTTATGCCAGTCTGTCGATGCATTACTGCAAACCGGGAGAGATGGCTCAGGTCATGCACTGATGTTACTGTAGTTCCTCTGACCGGGAGGTCCTAGGTTCGAATCGCAGCGATGGTAGGATTTTCGACACTAGTTTGTCATGTAGGTCGAATTCAGTTGCTGTCTAGAGGAGAATTCTCGCGGCTGGCTGCTCTGATCGGTAGTTTTCCGTGGTTTCTCCGATCAAACCAGGCGAATGCCCGAGCAGTACCCTAACAAAAGCGCCACGGACCGCGCGCGATCATTCCTGCCTCTTCCTTGTCCTTTCCTCTCCCCTTACACACACTAACATGCACTACAATACCACACATGCCGGGAGACCGGACAGGAGCTTAGAGCTTGTCCTGGCTGAGGCGGTGCCCCGCTGGTGGGAGATACCTGTTTGGAAGAAAACCCCCACTAGTCGACGGTAGGTCGGCGCCAGATCTCGCCATTCAGCGGGAAAAGATCACAGCCATCTCCCGAGAAAAATATGCATTACACTTACGAGACTAATGACCTAAGCTGTTGACGCGCTCGGAATCACTAACAACCAACCAACCATTACTGAAGCTGAGGGAGTGAGGATTGAGCTAATAACCGGTGTGCCCGCGCTGGGGGTGAGTTAAATTCCGCCTAGTATGAAACAATAGTCCACTTGGGCGGCTCGTCCTCCACGATACTTAAACAGATACTTAAGCATATGTTTTCTTTAATGTCCAGAAGCTCCCGTTACAAAAAACAAACAAACAAACAGATTCCATGTCGGCATTCACGAAGAGTGGCAGATCCAGTTTTTTCGAAAAACTTTCTTCAAGAAAATTTAGTTCAAATGTTACTGGCGCGAAATTCAAACCGGCTACCGCGTCACAGCAGACACCGGCTCAGCGACTGCCAACGGGACTAAGGATAGCGTTGTTTCTTTCCTTTTCGGTAAAATTGTCCAATAAAGTAATCATCGCTTGTCGCACACTAGAGTACATTAAGAACATAGTGTTTTATGTCTACTATTCATTTAATCTATTAAATATACTAAAATTCATTTTTACTTTCTCGCACTTAGAATGTAAGAAGTGAAAGTATTGTAATCGTGCGCCGGAAAACGGCTTAGCAGGGCCTATTAACGAAAAGTGGATAAATCCAGTTGCTAAATGTAGAAAAAAAAATACGAGATAAAAATGTATACTGTTAATATTGAAATATTACTACATAAATTGGGTTTATTCAATATTAATCAATTTTTAATTGAATTTCATCTTTAGTTATTTAACAGAACGCAATCAAATAGTCAGGTACAAAAACTTAAAATCTCGTACAATATCAGTTACATCAGGAGTACCACAGGGTTCTCATTTGGGTCTTTGGGTTTTCTTAACATTTATAAATGACAAATATAACGTGTTTAAAAACAGCTCTTTTAGTTTATTTGCTGATGATTGTAAGTTTTGAAGGGTAATATCTGACAAAAATGATGCTGTACTTTTGCAGCATGACTTGAATAATCTTGTACAGTGGTGTCAGGGAAATTGTATTAATTTGAATATAAATAAAGGCAAGTTGATTCGTTATAATCGGGAGCGTAATGTTTTTTCAACAAGTTATACTTATTGATGAATCAAACTTGGAGTGTATTTCTGAAATTAAGGATTTGGATATTATTGTTGATAGTAAAATTTCTTTTGATCAACAAATTGATTAATATTAATAGTTCTTTAAAGTTTCTAGGTTTTGTAAAAAGACAAATATTATACAACTCTTAAGTTAAATCTAAACGCATGTATTTTTTTTCAGTATGGTCTTCTGGGCTCCTAGTATCAAATTAAAAGGATTGAAAGGATTCGGCACATATTTTTCTCACATACACTAACTGGGTTGATTAATTGGTTGCATTGAGGAATCAATTTGCAGAATATTCAAAGCCACGTAATATTAGAAATGTTAGGTTACTTCAAGACAGTTTTTGTAGATCTCAGTTTATGTATGTCTCTGCCATTCCCAGACTTTATAGAATTGCAAATGAAAATATAACTTTGCAGTGTAATCTACACATAAGGGATCAAAGATTGTCACAGGCAAAACGTTCCAATCTCTAATAGTTCGATTCGCGAATGAATATTTCCCGACGTCCGTTTTCTGAATTCTTGTCTGAACTTTGTGCATGTGATCCGCTCTGCCGAAATATCTAGGTTTCCCTAATCGACTATGAATTTCTTTCCACTCTCGAAAGCCTGAGTACAGTAACAAAGCATAGAGACGCGACTTTATTCTCCTTCTTTCGAGTGACTCCCATACTTCTAAACTCTTGGTACCCCTGAAAGTAAATTTTGATGCTCTGCACTGGACCTTTTCTAGATTTCTCTGCTGCAAAATTCTCTATGGATCCCAACATACCGCGCCATATTCTAATATGGATCGCACTATTGACACTAGTTCTTTTGCTCTCACTGTACTCTTTTTCAGAATCCGGATAACAAAATGCCAAGATCTCCAGACTTTCCCCGTGTAGCGTCGCGTGGTGCGGCGCCGCTGCGTCGGGCCGCTTCGGGGAAACCCGCTCTAAGCCGGATGTAGAATGGGGGTGTAGAGGGCGGCGCCACGCCGCGTCGGCTGGAAAGCTCCGTAGGAATCCCGGCTGGAAAATCCCTGAAAAGGACGCGCGCGGACGCGAGTTTAAGAGTTTTTTGTCTAAGTCTCGCTGCAAAATATCCTCGTCCTTCTCCGAGTTAATAATCCTATAAATTTCGCGTAGGCAAAGAGTCGTACATTAGAAGCTAAATTTGTCGGCAAATCATTCACGAAGACAAGAAACATGAGTGGTCCGATGGCACTCCCTTGTGGAATTCCTGACGTGACGTATCTCGAAGTTGATAAGTAACTTCCGATTCGAACCTTCTGTCTCCTGTCACGATGTAGTTCGTTTATCCAAGCTACCACTCTCATGTCTAAACCCGAATCTATTAATTTCTTTATAGGACATGATGATGTGGAGCAACATCAAAAGTTTTGGAAAATCAATTACAATCGCGTCGATCCTACTACTTTCATCATCTACGTCGGCTAGGTCCTGTAAAAGTGAGACTAGCTGACTTTGACACGACAAACCATTCCTGAAATCGTGTTGACCCTGATTAAGGCACTCCTTATCCTCCCATTTTTCCCTGATGTAGCTAGAAATGAGACGTCCCATAACCTTGCATACGACTGATGTAAGGCTTACTGGTCTTTAGTTACAAAGTATTGTCTTGTCGCCACTTTTAAAAATTGGTACGACGAGAGCCAGCTCCCAATCTTCCGATACGCAAGCTTTTTTTATAGATACATTTAATAACTTAATTAAATATGGTAGAATAGTCCCTCCATCTAATTTAATGATGTATATGGAAACAAAAAATGGGCTTCATGATTTCTCTCTCATTAATTTTCTTCTTTTTCGCTATGTATTCACATCAATATGAAAAAGACTTCTATCTGACAACGATGCTATCTGCATACAGTTAGATTTCTGCTTGAAAACCGAGCTAAAATACTCGTTAAAAGCTTTCGCTTTTCTCTGTCGTCCGTTATTGGCGAATTATTAACACGAAC
Source organism: Teleogryllus occipitalis (assembly GCA_011170035.1). Classification (NCBI taxonomy): domain Eukaryota; kingdom Metazoa; phylum Arthropoda; class Insecta; order Orthoptera; family Gryllidae; genus Teleogryllus; species Teleogryllus occipitalis. Next base: position 1,796 of record BLKR01002462.1, on the reverse strand, counting down.
AACTGGGATATCATCTTTACTTGCCTTCCTTCTACGAACATATTTAAAAAATATCTACCAATAATACTACCCTCCGCATCAAGAATATGATTTAAATGACGTTCCTCCTTCATTTTCTTTTCTTTTCTTAATGCTTTTGAATAATTCGAAATAATGTCATATGGTTTTCACTACGGTGTCTGTTGCTAAATGCTTCTCAATCGTCTAATCTTCGCATTATAATATTCCGGAACGCAGTTTGTTTTTAACAATTTACTTAATACAAATGTCTGCTCAGAATTTACTACAATATTTTTTATCTCTCCCCATATTTTTTCTATTCCTCCGCCTATACTAAGAACTCACCAAATCGTTCTCTTAAGTAATTCTGATACCCTTGTACATTCGCTTTCTTGTATTACCTCACTAGAATACCGGTGGTAATATTTTTCGTTGAAATACTGTAAATCAATTAAAACGGCATTATGATTACTAATGCCTTCTATAACGTCGCATGACAAGAATAAGTCTTTTGGTCTAATTAGGCAAATGTCCAGAATCGTGTCTTGTCGGGTGGGCTGGTCTACTGCCTCAGCTAATCCGCTGTCCCAGACAAATCTGTTGTCTCGTTGTACTTTCCTTTCGCAAACAATCCCTTTGCAATTTGCGTCTGGGAGATTTAGGTGTCCAGCAATGACTACATTACAGCTATTTGTATTTTTTGTTATTTCATAGAGAACGCCTACGTATTTGTAACTATTGGCCGGTGGACGACAGCAAGAAATTATTTCCAAGATACTTCCTGAACAGAAAAATTAATACTTTTGTAATTCTTGATAGTTCCTTTGGTTTGTTAGGCAGACTTTTATATTTTATCAATTTTTACTACAATTTTTTTTACAACTTTCCTGTATTATTTTTATATATTTAATTTCATTAGACCCTAAAGAAGAAGGCCAATGGCCTTCGAAAGCATGGTCTCTAAAATAATGTAAAAAAAGTATAATAAAAATTGATAAAATATGTACACCCGTCATTTCCAAATTTTTATCAACCCAATTGGATCCGATATTAAAAGTGTTTTTGAACCAAATTAAAACACCACCGCCCCTGGTTTCGCGAACTCGCCCAAACGTAAAGTAGACTGAAAGAAAAATTTCCGGGTTTGCTGCTGCATCTGAAAGCCGAGACTCTGTTACTATCACGATATCAGGATAACATGCTTGAATTAAATTCTAAAGTTCGGTTTCCTTATTCAAAATGCTACGACATTTCACCTGCGTCGCCCCTGTCACCACCCTCAACAATCACACGCGTCGCTCTGTCACCACCCCGCAGCAGTCACACATGTCGTCCCCGCGACATCCCCCACTTCAGTCACACGAGTCGCCTCCGTCACCTCCCCACAGCAGTCATTTATGTCGCCTCTGTCAACACCCCGCAGCAGTCACACGAGTCACCTCCGTCACCTCCCCACAGCAGTCATTTATGTCGCCTCTGTCAACACCCCGCAGCAGTCACACGAGTCGCCTCCGTCACCTCCCCACAACAGTCATTTATGTCGCCTCTGTCAACACCCCGCAGCAGTCACACGAGTCGCCTCCGTCACCTCTCCACAGCAGTCATTTATGTCGCCTCTGTCAACACCCCGCAGCAGTCACACGAGTCGCCTCCGTCACCTCCCCACAGCAGTCATTTATGTCGCCACTGTCAACACCCCGCAGCAGTCACACGAGTCGCCTCCGTCACCTCCCCACAGCAGTCATTTATGTCGCCACTGTCAACACCCCGCAGCAGTCACACGAGTCGCCTCCGTC